>PVKP010016997.1:0-47010 GCA_004027715.1 Plecturocebus donacophilus
GAAGAACAAACATTGAGCTGATAAGGACAATCAATGATTTCAACTGAGAAAAGTTTTATGTGCTAAAAAAATATGTAAAGAACTTCATGGAATACTCAACTGATTTAAAAATGCACACATCTGCCTTTAGGGTGAACAGAAACTTTATTTTCCTGGAACAACATTATCTGGAAGACACAGATACTGTCTTGATCTTCCTCTTTGCTTTGTTAAGTGCATTCCTAAGGACTTGATAAATAAATGAACACAACCATAATGATAACTTGACTGTACACAGTCCATTTTTTTAAGAAGCTGTATAAGCATAAATCATACATTCTTCCCGTCCATCCTGCCAGCAAGTTATTGAGGCTGGCTTTCAAATGGGACTCTGGTGCATTCCAATTTGCAGGCAAGAATTATTCTCCAGATTGGTGTGTATAAATGCTCAATTTTTATTTTTAACTCTGCTAGGATTAGTGCCATCAATACTTAATAGAGGTGGCAGCTAAATGCTTCATTTGTTCAGGACAGAGCTTCACACTCATAAACCACTGCACCACCTCCACAACCCATGTCCACCTGCAATTTCCCTCTTAAGCAATTCACCTTAAGATAATTATTTCCCTGCAGTTGTGTTTAAATCCCAGTTTTAACAGGTCCAGGTGGCTTGTTCTAAAAAAAATACGTAACTTGAGATATAAATGATACATGGTGGCTGGTCTCATTGATCTTCATAACCAAAGTATCTCATTGCTCTGTATAAGAAAATATAAACATCATGTGAGATCTGTCACCCTAGATTCCCCTCAGCAGTCAAAGGATGCATGCTGTTCCTGCTCCTTCCCTTCTCCAGGACTGAAATACTTTTAGGAGAATATTCTGAGTGATATACACTCAGAAAATGATTCAAGCTGTGATCCCCGACTAAATTCCTGTTATCATCTCTATGCTGTTTAATAACTAGCAGCAGGGCCCAATAGCTGTCCTCTCACTGGGCTGTTGGCCACCTACCTGGTTCCACCATTGCCAGTAACATGCTGGTGGAAAGACCAAAGTGGTAGCTGAGGCCACCCTGTCCTTCAAGGTTTACATAAAATTAAAACTGAAATTGAATAGTTATTATATTTCTGAGAATTTCTGGGGCCTAAATCTTTGTGGCCACTTTCAACTCTGAATTTCTTCAGTTTCCTAGATTCTGAGACTTGTGTCTTGTAGCCATTCTCTTCCTTCTTCTCTGTGAAGTTCCAGATGAATGAATTGGGCAATGAAGTTTTGCCTCATCGGCCCTATTCACCTGACCTCTCACCAGCCGACTACCACTTCTTCAAGCATCTTGACAACTTTTTGCAGGAAAAACACTTCCACAATCAGCAGAATGCAGAAAATGCTTACTAAGAGTTAATCAAATCTTGTAGCACAGATTTCTATGCTACAGGAGTAAATAAATTTATTTCTCATTGTCAAAAATGTGTTGATTGTGATGGTTCGTATTTTGATTAATAAAGATGTGTTTGAGCCTAGTAATAATGAGTTAAAATTCATGATCCAAAACCACAATTACTTTTGCACCACACTTTATTGGTCTTTTATAAATATTTACTCATTTAAAGTCCAAATAAGTCCAATATTTACTCATTTAAAGTCCAAATAAATAAAGCAAATAAATATTTACTTATTTGCAAGTATTTACTTATTATATGTCCTTTATAAATGTTTACTTGTTTAAACCCTCATAAATAAGCCTTTGAGAGATACATTACCGTTATCCTAATTTTATAGATGGGAAAAAAACTAAGGCATTCACTTCTGGGAATTTATCAGAAATCAGTTTGATTAGGATCAAGAACTGTGGCTCCAAAGTTCATATGCTTAACTGGCAGGCTCTACTCTTCATGTATCACAAACTGAGTTTCTTTTATCAAAGATATGTCATTATTTAATTTCAAAATTCTGCTTTCCCTTAGAGGTATCTGTTTCTTTGACTTTTTGACTTTTTCTTTACTTCTATCACCAGCTCTGAAAGCTTTTAAGTGCCAGGAAAGGTGGTGCAGTTTGTATCATTGCATAAGCATTATCACACGCGTGTAACAACAATCATCGCCAGGCGGTGCTTAGGTGCTCAAACAGACTGCAGGACTATGTCTGACACTTCACTGTTTCAACACATGCAGTTCAAATCCTGCCTCATTAAAATTACAGATTACTGCATGCCAGGGACTCAGGTTACTTTACAATAGTGAAAACTATGAATGTTAAATCCATAAATGTCACGATTTCTTTACAGCAGGTACTTAGAACTGTTAGAGTGTTTCATTTTCTTAGATATTTTCTGGTGACTGCCACTCCCATGTGCACACATATACTATTTTCTTTTTTTTCCCTTATACTTTAGGTTCTGGGGTACATGTGTGGATCATGCAGAATTGTTGTATAGGTACACACATGGCAATGTTTGCTGCCTCCATTTCCCCATCACCTACTTTCTGGCACTTCTCCCCATGTTATCCCTCCCTAACTTCCCCCCGCCGCTATCCCTCCCTGGCCCCCCCAACAGACCCCAGTGTGTGATGCGCCCCTCCCTGTGTCCCTGTGTTCTCATTGTTCAACATCTGCCTATGAGTGAAAACACGCGATGTTTGATTTTCTGTTCTTGTGTCAGTTTGCTGAGAATGATGGTTTCCAGATTTGTCCATGTCCCTACAAAGGACATGAACTCATCATTTTTTATAGCTGCATAGTATTCCATGGTGTATGGGTGCCACATTTTCCTTGTCCAGTCTATCATCGATGGGTATTTGGGTTGGTTCCAGGTCTTTGCTATTGTAAACAGTGCTGCGATGTACATATGTGTGCATGTGTCTTTATAATAGAATGATTTACAATCCTTTGGGTATATACCCAGTAATGGGATTGCTGAGTCAAATGGAATTTCTATTTCTAGGTCTTTGAGGAAGCGCCACATTGTCTTCCACAATGGTTGAACTAGTTTACACTCCCACCAACAGTCTAAAAATGTCCTTATTTCTCCACATCCTCTCCAGCATCTGTTGTCTCCAGATTTAATTATTGCCACTCTAACTGGTATGAGGTGGTATCTCAATGTGGTTTTGATTTGCATTTCTCTAATGACCAGTGATAATGAGTATTTTTTCATATGTTTGTTGGCCTCATATATGTCTGCTTTTGAAAAGTGTCTGTTTATATCCTTTGCCCACTTTTGGATGGGTTTGTTTATGTTTTTCTTGTAAATCTGTTTTAGTTCTTTGTAGATTCTGGATATTA
Source organism: Plecturocebus donacophilus (assembly GCA_004027715.1). Lineage (NCBI taxonomy): Eukaryota > Metazoa > Chordata > Mammalia > Primates > Pitheciidae > Plecturocebus > Plecturocebus donacophilus. The sequence continues at coordinate 3,265 of PVKP010016997.1, forward strand.
GCCCCTTGTCAGATGGGTAGATTGCAAAAATTTTTTCCCATTCTATTGGTTACTGGTTCACTCTAATGACTGTATCTTTTGTTGTACAGAAGGTCTGGAGTTTAATTGGGTCCTATTTGTCTATTTTGGCTTTTGTTGCCAATGCTTTTAGTGTTTTAGTCATGAAGTCCTTGCCTATGCCTTTGTCTTGAATGGTTTTGTCTAGGTTTTCTTCAAGGGTTTTTATGGTGTTAGGTGTTATATTTAAGTCATTAATCCATCTGGAGTTAATTTTAGTGTGAGGTGTAAGGAAGGCGTCCAGTTTCTGCTTTCTGCACACTGCTAGCCAGTTTTCCCAACACAATTTATTAAACAGGGAATCCTTTCCCCATTGCTTGGTTTTGTCAGGTTTGTCAAAGATCAGATGGTTGTAGATGTGTGGCATTGCCTCCAAGGCCTTTGTTCTGTTCTATTGGTCTATATCTCTGTTTTGGTACCAGTACCATGCTGTTTTGATTACTGTAGTCTTGTAGTATAGTTTGAAATCAGGTAGCGTGATGCCTCTTGCTTTGTTCTTTTTGCTTAGGATTGTCTTGGCTATTTGGGCTCTCTTTTAGTTCCATACAAAGTTTAAGGTGGTTTTTTCTAGTTCCGTGAAGAAAGTCATTGGTAGCTTGATGGGGATAGCATTGAATCTATAAATTACTTTGGGCAGTATGGCCATTTCCACAATATTGAGTCTTCCTAACCATGAGCATGGAATGTTTCTCCATCTGTTTGTGTCTCTCTTATTTCCTTCAGCTGTGGTTTGTAGTTCTCCTTGTAGAGGTCCTTTACATCTTTTGTTAGTTGTATTCCTAGGTATTTTATTCTCTTTGTAGCAATTGTGAATGGGAGTTCACTCATGATTTGGCTCTCTTTTCGTGTCATTGCATTGTGGAAAAGATTTCAAGAGGATTGTTTTATCTTTGGAAAGCACTGCTCTGAAACTCTATGCCAGGTCAATTGAGTTACATGTTTTCAAGAAGCTTACTCATTTACTTTTGTCTATGTCTCTTTCAATCTGTTTCTCTCTTTTTCTCCCACACATTGCTTTGTTTTCTTCATGCACAGTATTTTCATTTAACTCAGACTAGTATTAGTATTATCTTAACTCAACGTGTAACATGGTGAATTTTTCCAATTAAGTATTTATTTTCATGGCTAGAATTTTCAATGAAAAAATTTAGGAATTAAATTTTAAAACTACATAATGATCAAAAGACATTCATGTGCATTCTTGATTTACACAAAGCAAAACTTACAAAACTATGTAGGGGAAGTGATCTCTGGTATGTGTGTGATCGATGATGTTTTTTATTTCTTTACTAACTTTTTGATTTTCATTTTTTCCTTTTGGAGCAAGGTATTTTATACCAGGAAGCATATGTTTTTAACAATGTTCTATAGAAAGGTTTCCTTACTTTATACCTGTAATATTATTACATTGTTTAGGCTCTTGCTACACTGAACACTACTTATCTAATGCTTTTGCCAATAGTTGAGGGGGCTCTTTTACTCTTAATATTTTCCCCTCTCACTGTTTCTAAGGCAGTGAACTGAATGAGACTTATAGCAGCAACTTAATAATTTCCTAGCATATGTATCAGTCTGGAGCTATTAAAAATGCAGGTTGCTGGGTTCCAGCCTTGGAAAATCTGATGCAGAAACCTTATACTGGGATCCAGTAATCTGCACATTAATAGCCACTCCAGCTTATTCTGATGCTGTTGCTGGAACATACTTTGCTATACAATGTTTCACAGTATTCAGTACTGAGTCGCCATCACAGTATCATTTTCTAAAGAAATTCCAATGTATGATATGTTAGTTGAGAAGTAAATTAAGCACTATGGAAATAAGAAAAGAACAGATTGGTTTACTTTGAAGTTATATTTTACCAACGATAAAGAAATGATTGCATCCGTAGAGTGTTTACCATCTCCTGATTTCTCATGTAAAAAGAACGGGGTAGAGTAGTTAGAGAAAATCATGTAGAAATTTATTTTGAGTATTAATATTCTACCCTCCAAATATTCTATGTGATTCTTGTATTTTGAGAATTCAATAACATTTTATTTAAATAATGAGAAAGTTATATTTTGGTTATGAAGTATTTCTTGAGAACATAGCCTATCTTATCTGCAGTTTACTGCCTAAAAGCAAGACGTGTTTGAGGCCATTTGTATCCCTGCCTACCCAAATTACAGAACACCATCTAAGAGCAACTCCAGAGATCTGAAAACATGTGATACAAATCTCTAAAAGAAGGTTTAACAGGAATTTAATTCAACCTGCCAATAACAGTCATAATCCACAATGGCTAATGTGACAGCAGTGTTCCATGTTAACAAATGGCCAGTGTAAAGGAAGAATTCGAAAAGAAAAAATATACTTTATCTCTGACCTGCTCAGTGATTTAATAAGCAGTCTTTTCATGCTGAATTAGCTTTTCTGCCTCAGTTCCCCTATTTCCTTAGCATTTAATTATTTTCCTATAGTCTTCACTAAATTAGGGTTTGAAAAAAACAGCTTTAAAAACACAGTGCATAAATGCAATTTTGATTCAATCAAATTCAGTTGTCATAAAATATTTATAAGACAATTTCATTGTTTATTAATTGCTTTAAGAAAATCTTTGCCCCTCATCTAGAAACTCTGGTATAATAAAAATACATCATAACTTTAAAAAATTTTAGGAATGACAAATAGAGTTACCAAAACCAAAGCTAAAAATCAAACATCTGTTAGGACTGTAAGTTCAGTCCCTTCTAACTGGTAGGTATTTCTGGAACTAATTACCTGGTACTCTGTTGATTGCTGCCCTGCATGCAAGATTTCTGTGAAAATGAGTTGGTTAGAGCATCTTATTGTAGAAGGTCAAAACACGTGGTCACTTCTAGGTCTTATGTAATTGCTGTTCTTACATAATTAATTGAATAATTTTTTAAAACCTTATTCTGCAGGCATAACGAAGCTAGGGATTTGTGGGTGGATCAAAGCAAATTCATCATTGCTTCTGGAAAAGGAAATCAAAATATAAGTCCTGCCAATGGTAGGTCAGTAATATCACCTTTACATATGAGGCTGATGCAGCACCAAGAGCCCTCCCACATGGTTCTTGGGTATGATTCATCACTAACCAGCTCTCTTACCTTGGACAAATCACTCAACTCCCCTACATGAGGGTCAAGAGGAACTTGATGCTATCATGTGAACGTGCTTTCAAAAATTCTATAAAATATTCCCCCATTGCCTTGGGAAGAAGATATCATTTTATTATGATCTACATGTACAGAAAATTACTAGGAAGTTTGTACCAGGAAAATATATGAAAATCATGGAAAAAATAGCTAGGAAGCTATTTAGCTTAATAAATAACCATAGAAATTTTGTAAAATTTTCTTCTAAAGTTTATTAGGGTCCACAGAGCCATAAAAATCTTCAATCTAAAATAAAGAATACACATTTGCACAATACGTACTGTATGCATGACACTCTTCTAGGTAGCAAAAGCTAGGTCTCAACTCTTGAGAAGGTTTATTTGTTTTTGGTTTTGTTTAGTACCTAGCACTGGGGAGAAGACCTCCTAGAACTATGACTTCAGGGCTAACAAGACTAACATAAAAAAATTTAGCTCCTGTTCATTCCTGTTGATGTTTCATAATCCATGGCAGAATTTTAGTGTTCTATTTTAAGACTTTAATCTCTGGAAAAATTCAAATCCTGTCACGATTTAGTATGCATGAATGTTTGATGCTTTCTGAGAGTTTTTCCCAGTAGGTAGAAAGCAAGCAGTATTTCCATGAGTGTCTAATATAGAAGAAGGGGCCAGTAATCAGAATGGGATTCACTAAGAATATCAAATTGAAGAAAAAAAATAGAATACTGATTACTTGAAATGAAAAAGGTGTCTGGTATGAGAGAGAAGGTGATATATATAGGAATAAAAAACTGAGGCTCAAAAACCAATTTCCTACTTTATAATGTTTCCTAGGATGCTTGCCTTCATGCTAGAAGCAGAATAACCTCCTAAGTATGACTCTAATTTACGTATATTTCTCAGTTTTGTCCCATTCCAAGTTTTTCCTGATAACAAAGGAAGAGAAAAGTTATAGGGACAGGGGTGACATTAGGTAAATTAAAACTGTTAATTAGCCAAAAAGAAGACACTATTATCCTATAATGAGCATAACATTAAATGTAATATTAATTCAGACAACATGTATTTATTAAGTGCTTATATACAAGTGGGAAAGACAAGTAATAAGTAAATGGAAAATTAAATAGATCACATATAAAGGAGATAGAGATGAGTGCTAGAGAGGAAAATAAAGGAGAAGGCTGAAGCATATTGTTGATGGTGGAGTTATTTTAAATGAAGTGACCAGAGAGGGTTCCATAATCAATTTACATTGAAGCAGTGACCTAAATGAAGTGGCAGAGACTGATGTGCAGATGTGTAAATGTGTGAGTGAAGAGCTTGCCAGGCAGTGAGAACTGTAACTGCAAAGGCTGTGAGGCAAGTGCATGCTTGCTGTGTTCAAGGAATGAAAATAAGGTCAGTGCAAATGGAATGATGTATTAGAGGGCAAGACATGGAGAAAATGAGAGTCACAAGGCAATAGGGTCTGATCACTCATGTCTTAAGGGCACTGTAATGACTTTGAACTTTACTTTGAAAGTATTGAGAGGCTATTGGAGGGTATAGAGTATCAGTCTGGCTGCTTTGCTGGGACTAGACTTGAAACTAGCCCAGATTTCCTATGGAACTGATGTTCATGGTTTATTTTGAATTAACATAGAAATTGACCCTCCCAGTATTAAAGCTTGAGAAAGTTAACATTTGTATTATCTGAGCTCCTTTCTCAGGAAACCAACCATTAGGCCTCCCAAATAGTATCAAGAAACTGAAATTTACTAGATCGCTACATCTGGAAAATGATACTCCAGAACCCCTCATTCATCATAATTGCATCTGTACTTCTCCCTAATTCCTGTTTCCCCACACATGGTTACATTTTTTCCCCTACTATGTAAACTCCTAATTTTAGTCAGTTGAGAAGATGGATTTGGGACTGATTTCTCATTTTCTTGGCTGCAACACCTGAATAAAGCCTTATTCCCTGGCAATACTCATTATTTCAGTGATTGGCTTTCTGTGTGGCAAATAACAGGATGCAGATTAAACCCCTAGTGTTCTGATAACTATGTTAGTTCATTTTCACACTGCTAGAAAGAACCTGAGACTGGATAATTTATGAAGAAAAACAGGTTTAATTGACCCACAGCTCTGCAAGGCTGGCTCCCCAGGAAACATACAATCATGGTAGAAGCCCAAGGGAAAGCAAGGTTCTTCTTGACATGGCAGCAGGAGAAAGAGAGAGAGAGAGAAAGTGCGAGAGAGAGAGAGAGAGAGCCCCACGCTTTTAAACCATCAGATATCATGAGAACTCACTCACTATCACAAGAACAGCATGGAGAAAATTGCTTCATGATCCAATCACCTCCCACCTGGTTCCTCCCTTGACACATGGGGAGTACGATTGCAGATAAGATTTGGTTAGTGACACAGAGCCAAACCATGTCAGTAACAGACTGTGGAAAGAAAGATGGATGAAGAGAGACCAGCTAGGAAGCAATGATGGTTTGGATCAAGAAGGAGCAATGTAAGTGGTGAGAACTGGTAAAAAAAAAAAAAAAAAGTAAATAAATATATCCTGTTATGAATTTCTTCATTAAAACAAATATTAGTTAGCAGGTACGTGGGTCAAGAAGAGTGTTCAATGCTGAGGAAATGACAAACAGGACAAAGTTGATGCCTGGCATCAGTAAATGCATAGCTTAATGCGGGCAATTGTATAATTTCTTATATGCTAATTGAAGTGAGTACAAAGGAAAGAGTAATTCATTTTGCTTAGAAGCATCCACAGAAACTACACAGAAGAAATGAGAAGCATCCACAAAAACTACCCAGAAGAAAAGATGCTTGAGTTGGATCATGAAAGAGGAGCACAAGTGTGGCAGAAAGTAAAGGAAGGCAAAGAGAGGGCTCCCAACAGCTCAGACAAAGGAACATGGCCATGGACAAGGGGCAGTGAATAGTGTCATATGTCTGATGCATCTGTTCAAGCAAGGAGTGGTAGTGGACAAAGCTGGGAAAATATGGAGTGAGGGCAGGGAAGATGATGAGATAATTTGTGTATCATGATGAGGGTTTTGCATACTTTTGGCAAAATTGTGGGAAACATTGAAGGATTTTATAGAAGGAAGTAGAATCAGCTTTATATTCTAGAAACATAAAAATTATTTGTCAATGGAAGCATTTGTACTTAACTCTAGTTACATAGTTGCATTTTGGTAACAAAGTACTGTAGAGTAAAAAATAAAATATTATACTGCTTACTTTTCAAACATGGCAAACAATCATGTATTGACCAGTTACCGTGTCAGGCACTGGGTAGAGGGCATTGCTCACATTAATTTATCAGATCTTCACTAAGGCCCAGTGAGGTTGTTCATATTCTTATGACTCCTTTTTAAAGATGGAGAAAGCAATGGTTAGAGTCTCAGCAGTTCACCAAATTCACACATAGATAGTGATAGGTGGGGCAGGCTGGACCGGGCTTCCAACCTAGCATCACAGGGTATGCACTCATCACTTCAGATAGTGCACTGATGTTCTTGAAAGGGCAAAAGAGGTGCCTAGGAACAGGCCTCCTCTAAAGACTGATAACATTAAATCAAATCTCTTCACAACAAGCTAACCTAAGTTATAATTTCTTAACTTCATTAAGTATGTTGCAAATAATGGAAGGAAATTAATAATATTCCAGATGTTGGCAATGAATTAATTAAGTGTTTAGAATGAATTGACATATAGATTTGTTGAGTGACACCATTTTCATTAGAGCTTCCTGGTATAAATTTTGACTTGCAAGGACAGATATTCAAATTCACTTTGGCTATGTCCACCCAAGCCAAGAAAGTTTTCTTGAATGACATTTTCTCACTTCTTTGCAAACTATTTTCTTGATGGTTTGTAGAATTTGGCTGCAGTTGGAGATGTCCAGTCTCTGCTGCTCAATACAGTGAAAGTGTCCTGCCTAAAGAAATTCAAGGAATAAGGAACCAGGGCTGGAAGGAAGGAGAGAAAGTGATTATCAGAAGTTTGAATCGTGTTGGCAATAATTTATTAGAGGTTGAGCAGTAATTACTGATACATTGGATTTACTACTAGAAATTCTTTTAAATATATTCTATATTTGGAAAAAATAATCCAGACTCAAAATTTCTCAGAGAATCACCAAGTTATCTGGAGAATGTCTAGAAATCAAAGATCAAGTCCAAATGTCCAGGGTCAGTTTCTAAAAAGCAGATTAGTTGGATGCAAGGAATAATTTTACATGAAAAGATAAAATTCCTAATCCACTGGCAGAAGTATCTATAAACAAATCACTCAAGCAAGTTCTTTTCGTACATTTAAAAATAAATGTACAACAATTATCTGGATTGCTTTGAAAAGTTTATTGAAGAGAACTGTTGAAAACACTAAAGGAGATTAATCATGACTTGAGAAAACAGAGTTGAAGGTTTAATTCAGTTTAAATTTTTGAATATTCAGTAAAATAGAGAAAAGGAACAAAAGTTAATTTCAAAACATTATCTAGGCCTTAACATCAAGTTATCAATAATGTACAGTACCATGTCTAAGATAAGACATAGCTTTGATAATACAGTAAGTCTTGACAATGCATCAATCTCTTAAAATTTACTATAGTATTTTGCTGTCTCATCTTTAACACAGTATATTCTAAAATTAAATTACTTTTAAAATCCTCGTTCTGCATTTTACATTATTCTTGCACTAGTTTGCTCTGTCCTTTCAAGGTTTCAGCTGGTTCAGCAAATGTGTCCATGGATCAAAGTCTTCACTCCTCTGAAAAGGGAAAGTTTTTACCTGGCTCAATGCCCTGTGTTGTTCAGACATCAGCAGTAGTTTGCTATGTCACTCCTCATTGCTCTGAGGTTAAAACTGCTTTTGTGGAGGTGGCTGGCAAGGGTCTGTTGTAATTGTTCTCATCTTCGTTGTTATGGAGATGGAACTCATACAGTTTCCTCCCTGCTTAGTTTATCATGCTTCATATCCAACAGCACAGTAAACAACCGATTAGTTGACCTACTTAGGTCTGCCAGCATGAATTCACAGACTTCTATTTTTTAAGGTGTGTGATTACTTGAATCTTCCTCTCTGGTCCAGCTTTTTGTTTCTATTATCTTTGCATTTTCAGTGTGTTGTTTATAAGTGAATTCATTTGATCTAAATACTTTGTTTATTGCCTTCTGTTAAGAAAGAAGTAAGAGATTGGGACCTAGGCTGTAAATGTGAATTTTAGATCTATTATTACTGACATAATTCTAAAATCCATACTTGTTCAAGGACACAAAATAGTGCAGCATGCTGAAGCAGTAACCTGATGTCGTCAGGAACACTGAATGCCACTTCTCACAATGATGACCAGCTGAAGAAACAGGGGCACGAGGAAATAAATGTGGTTCAATTTGTTTTGCCCGGCTTACTATTACAATAAATGAGAGGGAATAAAGCAAAAGAGGTTAAGGTTTAATGAGAAGGGGGAGAGGGGAAAGTATCCTTTGGACAACACAACTTACTGTAAAGAAGGTTTGTAGAAGTTTGGAGACATGAGTTTGAATTTTGACTCCATGGAAGGTGCCGTTGGTGCCCTGCCCAGAATCCCATTACTGGATTGGTACACCAGCCCTCAATTTCAGAGTTGGCTGCAAATGGCTCACAGCTGCCCTGAAAGTTGCCTCACCCAGGAAATTGTGCTTGTCCTCCACCTCCAGGTGGCCTACATACAATGACCTATGCATGCAGAAGTCCAGCCCCTTTGCCTTGAGTTGGGGTCAATTCTGTAGTACCCATTATGCTTCATTGTCCTCCCTAGTGAAATGATGGAGATTAGCGACACTCATTGTTTCCTTCCAGCTCTAAAATTCTGTTTTGGAATAGTCAAGACTGTTGGATTTTTTTATCAGCAGGTCCTGTCTGCTTCAGATGTTCTGTGGCTTTTTCAATGCTAGGCATTTCTGGTGTTTTAAACAGGTTGATAATGACTAGGTCATCATTCAATTCCAGTTTTCTTCTTTAGTTGTTTTTTCCTCTGCCTTTGAGTCTACCTATGCTGGAATGGGGAGATATATTACTTAAAGCAATGTGGCTATAAATGTATTAATGATTCCTAACTCCAGGAATGTGTGCCAGAATACTGACCGTGCTACTGGGAAGCAGGTAAGCCTTCTCATCTCAACTGTTCTTCAGCTGTGGAAAAAAAAATTCACCTTATATTCTTATCTTGCACAATTATTAAACAGTGCACAAAAAGAATCTCCTTTGATGGGAAACTGTTCAGCAGATCATCTGAATTATACCTATGCACAGGATTGTAAAATATTAGAAAAATATAAGAATATTCTTAATAGCATGACAGATAACCTTCTGGATGCTTTCTTGCTAAAGCAAGTTCTATGCTGTCTGGTTAAAGTCACAGCCTGAGGTATAATGGCACAATTCATCTCACATCCTTATCAACCAAAACCATCTCTAGTGACTATTGTGAAGATGGCTAAATTGACATCATCTCTGATTTTCAGCAATTTCCAAGTAGGAGTTTTGAAGTGAAATTTGACTCCAAGCTCCAAGCACGATCTCAGACAACACAGCAACCTTGTAGGTCAGTGAGAAATGTGCAAAGATCTCTATCAGGCACAGGATAGTCAGGTATGTGGTTTCTTGTTGAACAACAATGAGGCACAGTTGTATGTATCTTGGCTCTCCAAAAAGTACTTGAGATCTGGAAAAAGATCAGCAAGTAATGTTTGAGACTACTCACTTGAACAGAATAGCAATTTATTCAAACCCTCAAGACAATATAACAGACATAGATAAATGTACAATTTAAAAAATAAATGGTCTGTACAAACATGCAAACCCCCTCTTTGGAATAATAGATTAAAAATATCTAAATTGCTTTGAAGCTTCATAGGCATTTGAATTTTTAATGAACTGAAAAATATCATATTGACTCTTTCTAAGTTGTAACATACTTATATATTTATTTGATTCTTGTTAACCATTACTGCTTTAATTGCTTCTGGATTAAAAGCCCAATAAACTATAAATGAAATACAGTCTTATATAGGGTGCTGGTGTTTCTCTATTTGCATCTCTCCCTCAACTCCATTTCACTTCTACTCTTCTCTGTGTCTGAGATTGTTGAGCCCTGCAGAGTAAATTACGGGAGCTCTTTGTCTTCTGGCTTCCAGGTGAATTGGGCCTATTCGAGGAACTCACAGGAAATGGAGGGTGGGGGAGAGAGAGGATGGGCATTGCATCCCCTGCTCCTTTCCCTCTGCATCTCCAGTCTGGTAGGGGCCGCCTCCTAATCCACAAATACAGGTCCTGTCAAGCATCCAACTTCTGTTGCATGGCTTCATGCTCCTGAGACCCTTGTATAATATTATCATTTCCTCCCTTTGCCTTTCAGGTGGTGGTTTCCTCCTGCAGTAGCCTAGCTGCTGAGTGCCCACTCCTCTGCAGATACTTCCTTACTCAAATCCTCCTAACAGTCCTAGTGGAGTGTATCTTGTCTCTTGCCAGGTCACTGACTAATATATGAATTCCTCTATTCAGACTCTGTTACATTAAAATTAGGAAATCTTAGTCTTTCTCAAATGCTGGCTTGTAGCAGCAAGGGTCATGGTACAGAGTATAGAAGAAGGAAAGAGGGCTGATTTCATCATGTGGAAGTATCAAAAAGAGATTCCTACTGCACCATTCACCACACCCAATCCCTTGGGTTGCACCCTTGTTCTCCCTTCTCGTTATTTAGCCAGTACACTGAGTATTCCCCTAACTCAGGTCTTCATTCTCACTGTTTCCTCTAAATATTTCTCTGATGTCTGGAGAAATAGTGTTTGTTTGTCTCCTCACTTCTGCAGCATTATGCCCAAGGTCATATTCTCATAGAGGTCCTGATATGGTTTGGATTTGTGTCCCTGCCCAAATCTCATGTCAAATTTTTACCCCCAGTGTTGGAGGAGGTCCCTGGTAGGAGGTGATTAGATCATGGGAGTGGATTTACACCTTGCTCTTCTCCTGATAGTGAGTTCTCATGAGATCTGGTTGTTTAAAAGTGTGTAGTAGGCCAGTCATGGTGGCTCACGCCTGTAATCCCAGCACTGTGGGTGACTGAGGTGGGAAGATCACTTGAGCCTGGGAGGCAGAGGTTACAGTGAGCTGAGGTAACACCACTACAAGTTAGCCTGGGTAACAGAGCGAGACCCTGTCTCAAAAAATAAATTAATTAAAATAAAAATATGTCACACCTCCTTCTTGCTCTTCCTCCTGCTATGCCTTGTAGGAAAGATGTGCCTGTTTCTCCTTTGCCTTCTGCCATCATTATAAGTTTCCTGAGGCCTCCCAAGCCATGTTTCCTGTACAGCCTGTGGAAACATGAGCCAATTAAATCTCTTTTCTTTTAAAATTACTTAGTCTCAGGGAGTTCTTTATAGCAGTAAGAGAATGGACTAATACAGGCCCTCTTTGTTTGCCTCAGATAAAATTTCAACTCCAGACCCTCTATCCCTGCACCCTGCTTAAGTTTAATCATTGCACTTATTTTCAATCAACATTATTTATTTACATGTTTCAAGTATGTTTATCTTCACTAGAATATTTTTTCATAGTGTTATTTTCAGCATCAACCACAGTTTCTTGCACACCTTAGTAGCACAACACACATTTTTTGAATGAGCGAATAATGAGAAAGAAGCACATAATATACTCTCTTTTCCGTAGGGATAAGGGCTAATTTATCTACAAGGTCCTTTGAACTCCTTAAAGATTAGAGATTGAAAAAAACTGCCCCTATTGCAATTAAAGTTTTACCAATACACCGTATATACCAATATACTATATGAAATCTAGTAGGTGAAGTAAACTGTAGGTTACATTCTTCAAGAAAATTTAAAAATATCTTTTCATTATATTTCTGCTTCTAGGTAAATATGAAGAAAAACAGCAACAAAGTTTCTAGCTCTAGTTCAGGGCTAACTGTCCTGAGGGTAATAACATGAAGTGCAGAGGGAAGAATAGCCCAGAGTCCCGAATCAGACTTATCAAGTAGAATTTCCTCTTTCTTAACAACGCAGGGAGCAGCACTAATAATTGGAGAACTTGGGGAATTGAAGAAACTTGGGAGCAGAAACCAAATCAATATCTTAGCATGGTAAAGCTGTAACACACTGTGGTTTCATCAGACAGTACATTGCATTTGTACTTGATTTTAAACATTCTAGTTCAGGAGTGTCACAATCTTCAGTAGTTTCTATTTAAGGGCTGAAGATTCTTACACCCCAAATATTTTCCTTAACACTTGCCTACATTCCCTATGACATATACTGTGCTCATTTCATCCTATGTTGAGGAGGTGTATGTAATGTTGGTCACTATTCTTCGTAAAATAATCCTATCTAGTGAGATCATTTATTTGCCTTATTTACCCTCATTTATCATTCAACTGAAATAGAACCTGCTGCATTTAGTAGGTACTCAAATAATCACTTGCTGAATTGAACTCAATGTCCTGTCTTTAAAGTTGTATTTTAAATAATTCTTTTACTTTTGCTATTTGGTTTAATATCTCACTTTTTAACATACTTTCCCACACCATCATTATCAAAGTATAATTGACAAATGAAAACTTGGTACAGTGGCACTTTCTTGTAGTCCCAGCTACTCAAGAGGCTGAGGCAGGAAGATCCCTTGAACCCAGTAGCTGGAACCAAGCCTGGGCAACATAATGAGATCTCATCTCAAAAATAATAAATAAATGCTAAAAAAAAAACACCATTCATATATAATTAAGGTATATAACATAATGTTTTGATATATGTATACATTGTGAAATGATTACCACAATCAAGCTAATTAACATACCCATCACCTCACATAATTAATGTTTTTATTTTGCATGTGGGGGGAAAACATTTATGATCTATTCTCTTAGCAAATTTCAAGTCTACAGCACAGTATTATGTGACTAACTATATTCACTATGGTATACATTAGATCTCCAGAATTTATTCATTTTATATTACTGAAAATTTGTACCCCTTGACCAACATTTTCACATATTCCCCTTTCTTCAGTCCATAGAAACCACTGCTCTATTCTCTACTTCTATGAATTCAACTTATTTAGATTCCAAATAGAATTGAGATCATGTAGTACTTATCTTTCTATGCCTGGCTTATTTTACTTAGGGTATTTTCCTCTTGGTTCATCAAGATGATTGGAAATGACAGGATTTTATTCTTTGTTTATGACTAAGCAGTCTTTCATTTTACATACATACTTTATTTTCTTTATGTATTTATTTTGGCTATTGTGAATAATGTTGCAATAAAAGTGGGAATACAGATACCTTTGGAGATACTGATTTCATTTCCTTTGAGTATTGATATGGTTCAGTTTTGTGACATCACCCAAATCTCATGTTAAATTGTAATCCCCAATGCTAGAGAAGGGGCCTGGGGAAAGGTGACTGGATCATGGAGGCAAACTTTCCCCTTGCTGTTCTCATGAAAGTGAGTTCTCACAAGATCTGGTTGTTTAAAAGTGTGTAGCACCTCCCCTTCTCTCTTTCTCCTGCTCCAGTCATTTAAGTTGTGCCTCATTCTTCTTCACCTTCTGCCATGATTGTAAGTTTCCTGAGGCTTCCCTAGCCATGCTTCTTGTACAGCCTGTGGAACTGTGAGTGGCTTAAATCTCTTTTCTTTATAAATTGCCCAGTCTCAGGCAATTGCTTGACAGCAATGCTACAATAGACTAAAACATATATAAACCTAGAAGTGAAATTGCTGGATCATATTTGTCATTCTATTTTTATATTTTTGAAGAGCCTCTATATATTTTCTATAATGGCTATACCAACTTACATTTTTCCACATCTTCATCAATACTTGTTACCTTTTGTCTTTTTGAAAATAGTCATTCTAGTGAGTATAAGATGATATATCATTATGGTTCTAATTTGCATTTCCCTGATGATTAGCAATGTTGAGCATTTTTTATATAACTGTTGGTCATCTTAATGTTTTCTTTTGAGAAATGTCTATGCAGATCCCTTGACCTCTTTTGAACTGGGTTATTAGCTGTCTTGCAATTGAGTTATTTGAGTTTCTTACGTATATTTTTATGCTAACCTCTCATATGATGTATGGTTTGCATACATTTTACCACATTTCATAGTTTGTTTTTCACTCTTTGGTTGTTTCCTGTGTTGTGTAGAAGACTCAGTTTCATGCAATATTATTAGTCTGTGTTTTCTTTTTGTTGCCTGTGATTTGAGGTCATAGGGTGATATGGTTTGGATTTGTGTCCCCACCCAAATCTCATGGCAAATTGTAATCCCCATTGTTGGAGGAGGGGCCTAATTGGAGGTGATTGGATCATGGGGACAGATTTCCCTCATTGTGAGTGAGTTTTCACAAGATCTAGTTGTTTAAAAGTATGTAACACCTCTCCCTTCACCTTATTACTCCTCTGGCCATGTAACACATGGCTGCTTCCTCTTCTCCTGGTGCCATGATTGTAAGTTTCCTGACATCTCCCCAGCCATGCTTCCTATACAGCCTGTGAAACTGTGAGTCAAATAAGTCTGTTTTCTTTATAAATTACTCAGTCTGAGGTAGTTTTTTATAGCAGAATAAGAACGGACTAATACATAAGGTCACATCCAAAAAATCATTCTCAGACCAATTTCAAGAAGCTTTTTTCCTGTTTTCTTCTAGTAGTTTACATTTTCAAGTCTTACATTTAAGTCTTTAATTCATTTTGAGTTGATTTTAGTATTTGGTGTGAGATAATTCCATACACACCATATACAGATGGTGTGGATATTTAGTTCTTTTACATGTAGATATTTCATTGTCCCAATACCATTTATCAAATAGGCTGTTTTTGTCCATTGTGTGTTCTTGCTATCTTTATTAAAGATCAGTTGACCATATATGTGTGAAATTTGTGTATATGTGCTTTATTTTGTGTTTCATTGGTTTATATACCTGTTTTTATGCTAGTGTTCTACTGTTTTGATTATTATAGCTTTGTCGTATATTTTGAAATCAAATAGTGTGGATGCCTCTAACTTTTTCTTTCTCAATATTTCCTTAGTTATTCAAAGTTTTTTTGTGCTTCCTTCCGGTTTTAGGTTAGTGTTTTTTATTTCTGTGAAAAATGTCATTGGAATTGTGATAGGCATTGCATTGTTTGGGGTAGTATGAACATTTTAACATTATCAATTCTTCTAATCCATGAACATGGCTATCTTTCCATTTATTTGTGTCTTCAATTTCTATTATCAATGTTTTATAGTTTTTGGTGTACAGATCATTTACCACCTTTGCTAAACTTATTCCATAGTAGTTTGTTTTTGGTTGCTTTGTAAATGGAATTATTTTCTTAATTTTGTTTTTTGGATGATTTGTTGTTATGTAGAGAAATGCAACTCATCTTTACAGGTTGGTATTTTTCCTGAAACTTTACTTAATTGCCTTCTTAGTTATAACAGTTTTTTGGTAAAGTCTTTAGCATATTTTATGTATAAGATCATGTCATCTGCAAACAACAACAATTTTACTTCTTCTTTTCCATTTCGATGTGTTTTATTTATCTTTCTTGCTTAATTGTTCTGGCCAATATTTCCTGTATTATGTTGAATAGAAGTGATGAGATTGGGCATCCTTGTCATATTTCTGATCTTACAGGAAAATCTTGCTGCTTTTCATGATTAAGTATGATGTTAGCTATGGGCTTTCATACATATCCCACATTATGTTGAAGTATATTCCTTCTATAACTAATTTGTTGAGAGAAAGTTGAATTTCGTTAAACATTTTTTCATCTATTGAGATGATTATATGATTTTTATCCTTAATTCTTTTCAAGTAGCATTTCACATTTATTGATTTGCATATGTTGAGGCATTTTTGCATCTTTGGAATAGATCCCACTTGATCATAGTATATGATTCTTTAAATATGCTGTTGAATTCCGTTTACTAGCATTTTGTTGAGCATATTTTCATCTTTGTTCATCTAGAATATTGGCCTGTAACTTTCTTTTCTTGTCATATCTTTGTCTGGCTCTGATATCAGAGTAATGCTGATCTTAAAAACTAAGTTTGGAAATGTTCCTTCCTTTTCAATTTTTTTGGAAGAGCTTGAGAAAGATCAGCATTGATTGTTTGTTAAATGTTTGTTAGAATTCATCAGAGAAGCCAGCAAGTCCTGGGTTTTCTTTGTTGTTGTTGGGAGGTTTTTGGTTATTGATTGAATCTCCTAACCCATTATTAATCTGTTTTAATACATATATTTTTGACTCAATATCTGAGACACTCAAAATGCCCTGTAAAGTTTACAAAATATGATATTTAGTTGAAATTAGACTATATCAAGATTATTAATCTTAAGATTAATCTTAATCTTAGGATTAATTCTCTGACCATATTGAGTATTAAGATTAGGAGTATTGGCTGGGCATGGTGGGTCACGCCTATAATACCAGCACTTTGGGAGGCCGAGGCAGGCGGACCACAAGATCAGGAGATCGAGACCATCCTGGCTCATATGGTGAAACCCTGTCTCTACTAAAAATACAAAAAATTAGCCAGGCATAGTGGTACGCACCTGTAGTCCCTGCTACTCAGGAGGCTGAGGCAAGAGAATTGCTTGAACCCGGGAGGTGGAGGTTACAGTAAACCAAGATTGTGCCACTGCACTCCCGCCTGGGTGACAGAGCGAGATTCTGCCTCAAAAACAAACAAACAAACAAAAAACATGTTAAAAGTATTCTTTAAAGCTTAAAGAAAATGATTCTCGAAACTGCTTGCACTTTTAGAATCACTTTGGAAACTTAAAAAAAAAAAAAAGATGCCCAGAGTCATACCCAGAGAGAATGATTTAATATGTTTTCAATAGTACGTGAATAGTGGCACTTTGCAAAACTTTCCACTGCATTTTTTTCTTTTTTTGCAACAAAGGATTGACACCATTACCTTAGAGGATCCAGGTTTTTGAATTAATTTTTGTTTTAACTTACAACACACCTGTTTAATCTGAAAGAAACTCTGATAACATGACCCAATGGGCAGATGGCTGGATTCTTGTCTGGATATTTTCAATTTTTGTATGTCATGTGGATGCAGCCTTACTTTATCATCCAACAAGGAGGATTAGTTGGAAAAAATACGAACATATTTATCTCTATCAGAGTAGGAGGAATTACACAATTGCTAGAGTTTATCTTTGACTCTCTAAAGAATAGGTCATACAGTTTTAAGCCAGCCTTTCAGCAGAGATGGAAACAGACAAACTGCTTATCTGACATATCCATAATAATTTAACATACCATGCCTTTCCCCACTCTGTTGTTCATTTGCACTGTCAAGCACGATAAGTGAACAAAGATAGACACACTGTTGGCATTTAAATATTACAATGCTTCCCTGTTTTATCATCTATTTTCTTTCCATCCATCTCTTTACCTTTTTTTTCTCCATTTAGCCTTTTTATAGCTTCTGTCCTCTATCTTAAGAGGCTTTTATGATAATGAGGGTTATTTTTTATTATAAGCAAGTGACAATGTGATGAATTCTTCCATATGATGTATGTAGTGCACATTGCCTTACTAAATGATTAATTGAAATTGATCATAAAATAATGCTAACTTACTGAGACCTCTCCATTTCTCTTGAATCCTCTGTTTTTAGAGAAAATCACAAAGATGTGTAGCAGCAACAGTGTTTGTCTCTGAGCAAGGAATTATTTGAGCTATGGATGGCTGGAAGCTTCTCTAACATTTGATGCTTTCAAAAGAGGCAGCAGAATGTCCTTTGGGGACACCCTGCCAGATTTTATAGAATTTGTTTTCTTTTCTATTGGGAAATATGGCAAAATGCATCCTAGGGACCTGGGTAGACATAAGAATGTAGCATTCTAATTATGTCTATATGGATGAAAAATTTATTTTTAGCTCTTTGGACATTTAAATGTGTACTTCTAGTGTTGTCTAACAATTATAAGACACTTTATGAAATGGTATTGTCTTATAATAGATCGTAAGAGACAAGAAAAATTGCTGAGGGCAGGATTTCAGTCCTTATCTTTACCTGTCATCAAATCCTCTGTTCTAACCAACTGATTGGAATCCAGCTTATAACGTTACTCAGGAATAAAGACCACAAAGTGATTACTGTATAAAAAAAAGTAAATATAAACAAACATAAACTATTGACAGCAACAATTAAATCTGGCTGAATTTTCCACATCTTCATGTCAGATATTTTACATATAAATATAGAAGGGGAGAGGGTGATCCTGGTATTTTTAATTTATACAGAAGAAGAAAGTGTAGCATATTTATGATCTTCTGGCTATGTCTCCTCAATCAGACAAAAAGAGGAGTTTGAGAAGTCAGTTTTATTGATTATTATGTAATTCAATCAAAATGAATGATCTCAATATTTCATTTAGGTATACTACCCTGGAAATGTGACACAGAGGCACAGTAATCAAGGGCTCCTCTGTTTTGGCTACATCAACATCATAATCATAATCAAACATTAATTGATGTTTGGACAAGGTGGTGATAACTGGTGCTGTGAACAGTAATGAAGAGGTATTAGACACATCAGAATAATAGTGTGAATAGGAGGCTGAAATTTTATTCTCCAGCAAAGAAGAAACAAATATTCAAAATTGTAAGAAGGAAAATGCTGCAAGGTTACAAGATTCTACACAGTGTTACTTGGTTTGCAGATGAAATCAGGACTTACTTGAATCAGAACTACTAAACCCCTAAATGGACATATGCATGCTTGCCATGCCCAAATCCCCTCTTGGTTCAAATTTTACAAGCAAAAAGGCATCCTACACATTTTTAAGTACACCAGATCATGAGAAAGTAATTTTCACATACCTGTGATTTGGAGAAAGAACTTACACTTTCTATGAAGCATGACAGGAAATTGAGGATGAGCATTTGGATTTATTTTTGACTTAAACACCTGGGAAAATATATGCATTTTCATGTATAAGTGAATAGCCCTGGAAACAGAAGCACAACTCTAGGAGCAATAACTAATATTTATTGAGTGTTTACTATGTGCAAGGTGTTGTTCTAAGCCCTTTGCATTAATTAACTCACTTAATCCTCATTGCAATCGTATTTGGTACGTAGTATTATTATCACCATTTTATAGAGTAATTAAGACAGACAGGTAGAATAGATCAAGGTCACAGAGTTGGTAAATGGCACAGTTGGTATTTGAACCCAAGAATTCTGGGTCCAGAGTCTAAACAAAAGCTAACATACTAGAGTGGTTGATGCATTAGGGTGATTAAAAAAAAATCTTTCTTGTGCCTGGCCAGGATGCTACCACAGCATATCATTATGTAAAGATAATTACCTTTTATTATGCACATTTCAGATTATCAGAAGTTCAGTGAGTATAGTGTAAAGCTGAGCCTGTGTCAAAAAATAATTAGATGGTCATCTGCCACCAGAGGGCACATTTGTCTATGGTCTTGAAAGCCTCTGAAGGGAGGGGATGGGGTATGGGAAGAGGGGAGCTAAGAGTACATGGCCTAGCTGAATTTTCCTGAGCATGAATACCAGCTTGGACCATAGTGGGAGTGCCAACAGATTACAAGCTTCGCAAATCAGTAACACAAGTTATCTGTGGGGGCGGCGGGGAGAGTAATGTTTATGAAGAAAGGCTTTATTTTTGGCTTTATGACAGGGTCATGGGGCTTCATAGTGAATACGTACAATTCGGGGAACAATATGGGACTTTATAAATGAGCCTGAATTTTGCATCTGATGTGTTTACTTACTCTGTCAGAAAGAAGATTTTCTCCTGGCTATGATCTGATCTAAGGGACGTCGGTAGGGGCTCTCAGGGTAAGGACCATGATGAAACAAACTTCTGCATTTTACTAGACAGTGATGCTGAAGGGAGAATTACTGGCCTATATAATTCCAATGTAAGTAGTCAGTGTTTTCAAAATGGTTGACTGGGGAAGTCACTGTACTTCAAGTCCAAATTAACATCATCTAAACTCACTAGAGAGGAGATACTAGAATTTTCCTTCTCTCATAACTGTCGTCAGAAGATAATTGTTCTTTCTAGGGTTTAGCCTATGATCCTTTTTATAACAAATATTTTGTAGTGCTCCCTTTTTCATTCTAAGATGAAATTTTTAGATACTGTATCTTAGTTATAGTATAAAGATCAATTTAAGAGTGGTGAGCGTATCAAAGATGTTTTTCATACATCGAAACCCATCAAATTGTAGTCATTAATATGTGATGCTCTTTGTGTATTAATTATACCTCTATAAAGCTGTTAAAATTGATATATCTGATTTTATTATAAAATAAAAATCAATGAAATAATTTAAATGAAATAATATTCATTTCAGTATGTAAATAGTCATGACTATACAAGAAAATAAAATACAGTAGTAAGATGCTTACAACTATACATAGAATTCCAGAAATGTGACTGTTCCAAATCCAGATTGATGTAGGTGTTTTGAACTGGTTGTACAGGGTGACTCAACCCTCATTAAGTGACACTGCTGTCGGGGACATGATTTTACAAAACTGCAAACAAATCTTGGTTAAAATCCAGATAAAGCAAAGTAAAATCTTCCCACAATTTGCTAAATACTGGCATTCCCAGAAAAGTTATCTTAGGGAAAACTAGGCTTTGTTAAATTCTAAGTTCTAAGCTCAGATTATAAATATTTTTTCATCTACATAAGTGACCAGCAAGACATTTAAAAGTCATTTGGAACAATTCTTGGTTGTTAGGCTTCTTCTACACACTGCAGAACATATGGGCCTCCCTTGTAAAAAGCAAATGGTGCCCACTATTATGAAAACCCAAAATACCCCATGCATTTCCGAAATCCCTCCTATAAGGGGGCCATCACCACATGGAGAACCATTGGTCTGTCTCAAACTTGCTTCAGTCAAGTTTTATTTTTTTCTTTTCTCTTTAGTGGAAATAATATAGCTATTCATCTGCATTCATATAGCATTGACTGCAGACTTTACCTGCTGTACATAAAGGTTATCGTTAAGTTCCTCTTTAACCTTATGAAAGGTCAGGGAGGACATTAAATACAAATCTCCCTCTAAAACTGAAGTTGCTTTAAGAATGATCCAGCAACAATGAAGGTCAGTTCTTAAAAAGAAAGTGTTCTTCAGCCAATGTAAATTCCAAAAGGGAAAAAAGAAAAAAAAAAAAAATAACCAGGAGACCATTATGGTCATTTTGAATGGTAAAGGAATCCAAACTAAGGATTTTATACAGCACACAAGCACGAATGCAAAACAGTTTTCAGAGGGTCAGTGGCTCTTACAAAGATTATACAGTCAAGTCTGGTTAGCACGAATCTAGCAACAAAAATCAATGTTACATATGTTCTATCAGAATGAACCACACACAGATCTTTTAACTGCCAGACATATTGATAAATCAACCAAACACTAATGTTATCTGACTCTTTCACAGATAAAGATGCCACATTTCGTGTGGCATTCATAGATTATTTTAGACAGAAATAAATTCCTAGAGGATTAAAAAAAAGATGATAAAGTATGTGCTATTAAATACATTGATATTTCCTTTTTCTGTATTATTTGAAAAAGTGCAAATTTGGCAACCTTGTGTTTTGTCAAAGCAGTACAAAAGCTTACTTTATTTGTGAAAACAGAATAGAGAATATGTGTGAGATATCAGGACACTCATATACTGCAATGACTACATTGATTGAATATTAGGAGTTTGCCCAAGGGAACAAAAAACTTGATTAGATACAAACAGGACAAATTTTCATGCTTTTTAACTCCTTGGCAAGCATTGCTATTAAAGAATCTCAGATCATAGATCAGATTTTTGAAAGGTTTAACATACAGACTTCTCTATATGTCATTTTATAGATATATAGCGACTACGTACGGTTAGCCTACTTAATGTGATGTGTCCCCAAACTCATTAAATTAGAAGTATGTTTAGATACACGACATTTGCAAGAATTCAAATAAGTGAGCTACATGTACAATGTAAACATACTTAATACTATTGAACTGTTAAAAAATGAACACTGAGCAGGCTGGGCGCGGTGGCTCACGGCTGAAATCCCAGCACTTTGGGAGGCTGAGGCAGGCAGATCACAAGGTCAAGAAATCGAGACCATCCTGGCCAACATAGTGAAACCCCATCTCTACTGAAATACAAAAATTAGCTGGGTGTGGTGGCGCGCACCTATAGTCCCAACTACTTGGGAGGCTGAGGCAGGAGAATTGCTTGAATCCAGGAGGCAGAGGTTGCAGTGAGCCAAGATTGCGCCACTGCACTCTAGCCTGGCGCCTGGTGACAGAGCAAGACTCTGACTCAAACACACACACACACACACACACACACACACACACACACACACACAAAACAAAAACAAAAAAGAACACTGAGCAACTAAGTTTTTTTAAATGAATGTCTGCATTCAAAACCCTGCATCTCTGAATAAGTGTCAGCCCTGGATGGAACATTATGAACACTGCACTACAATATCCATTGGAAAGTAAGTGCCATAAGTTCAGGACATGATCCCTTTGATCTCTTTAGTTCACATCTATATCCACAGTGTCTAGAAAATGCCTCTTATAGCAAGAGTTCACAATACTTGTTAAAGTATTGTAAACTGAATTACTAAATATCAGTTGCTCTCATGAGCTCCAATATCTTTAAGTTCATAATTTGATCAATAATAAAATATACATATTGTCGATATGAAGTGAGATAATACAGAAATACTTTACAGATTGTATCCATTATGAATTATTATTGCTGTGACATGATTTTATTTTGATATGTCATTTACCCTTTAAAATAAAGTCATATGTATTTACCAATGAACAAACAAAAGCATAGAGCTTTTGACTTCTCTGTAACACAACACATTTTCTGAAGCACTCTCTGTTTGAAATAGATGATGTCTGGTGTTCCAGATCTCACTGGCCACTTCCTCTCAGTCTCCTTTGCTAGTTTCACCTTTTTCCCAAGAGCTTGGTCTTACACGTCAATTTTATCTCTTTGCACTCTTTCTTTTGGTGATAGTGCTTATTGCCACACTTCATGTAACACCTACGGGCTGAGGACCCCTCAGTGATGCCCATTTTAAATGTCTCTTCTTTAACTGCCCACCTGACATTTCAAATAAGATGTCTCCCTGGCATTTCAAAACCTACATTACTGCAACTGAATTTCAGATCTCCACCTCACCCCCACCCCCCATCTCGGTTCAAATTTGTTGTTTCCAAACTTCCCCATCTCAGTCAATGTTAACTGTGTCCACTCAGTTGCTAAGCCAGGAACGTGGAAGTCATCATTAGTTTAATTTTTCTAATCCTTCTCCCTTCCTACAGCTAATTCATCAACAGATTCTTTGTGTCTACCCTTTGAAATATACCTCAGATCTCTACTTCTCTCTATCTTCCCTGCCAATGCTCTAGTACCATCCCTTCTTGCTCTGAGAACAGCACTAGTATCCAACTGGACTTCCTTCTTTTGCAATCTAGTTACCAAAGGGAACACGTTAAGCTTTAAATCATTTCAGTACCCTTTTGTGCCCTCCCACTGCACTTAGGATATAATCTAAACTTAACATTTCTTACAAAGTTCTGATGATTTGACCATGGTCTATTTTTCATAATCTTATTTCATGCCTCTCTTCTCTTCCTTCCTCTGTTCCAGCTACTGTGGGTTACCCCGTGACCTTTAATCAAACAGATCTCCTTTTTGTTTGTTTCAGGGCCATTCTACCTGATTTCTTGGCCCTTAACATCACATCAAATGGCTCGATCCTTCTCACCTCTTAGATCTCAGCCAAGTTTCTCCTAAGAAAAGCTCCTCTTATCTCTTTACCTAAATCAGCCCCTCTCCATGTTGTTCTTCATCACCATGCATTATATTTTCTCCATAAGAACAACTATGATTTGGAATGGTTTATTTGTTTACTTACACGGTATCTGCCCCCTAACTGTAATTTCAGTGCCATGAGGGTGGAAAGGTGTCTATTTTTTACTATTTTATTCCTAGCATCTAGAAGTAAACCTGGAATCTCAAAACTGAGTTTCTTAGGAATATTTCTCATACAGCATTCCTCCTTTCCTTCAGAGCACTTATCTCAATTTGTGATTATTCAATCCTTAGTGTGATCATTTGAATAATGACTGTCTCATTTACAAACCTAAAATCTCCATGAGGACAGGAACCGTGTTTGATTTGGGCCACTAAAGCCTAGCACAGGGCCTGACATATAATAAATATGCAATGCATACTTGTTGGATTTTATTGACCAAAAAGTAGCTTTAGCTTATTGTGATGGTTGGTTTGGGGTATCAACTTGACTGAATTAGGAAATATCTAGATAGCTGGTAATACATTATTTATTCTCAATAATTGCATTAATTATCCTCAATGTTTTGGTAGGCTCTGAGACCATCCGTGATTTGCTAAAAGGGAAGCCCGAGTGGTTTGGCATTTGATTAGAATGAGTGGACTGCCTCAGATGTGTCTGTGAGGGTGTTTCTGGAGGAGATTCGCATATGAGTCAGTGGACTGAGTGGGGAAGATCTGCCCTCAATGTGAGCAGGTACCTTCCAACTGGCTGAGGATGCAGACTGAATAAAAAGGTGGAGAAAGGGCAAATTCTTGCTGTCTCTCTTTCAGAGCTGGGATGCCCTTCTTCTCCTGCCCTTGGACCTCAGGACTTCAGCTTCTTCAGTCTTTGGACTACAGGACTTGCATCAGCAGTTTCTTCATGTCCTGCTACCTCTACCCTTTGCTTCCTGCTTTTCGGTCTTTGGACTTGTACTGAGCCACTCTACCAACTTCACTGGTTCTGCAGTTTGCAGTCAGTCTATCATGGGACTTCTCAGCCTCTATAATCCAGTGAAACAGTTCTCCTAATACATTTCTTCTCATTTATCTCTAGACACCTAGACATTTTCAGTGTCTTGCTTTGAACAGTTAAGCTACAATAATATGCTATTAGTCCTGTTTCTCTGGATGACCCTAACCAAAATATTTATATAAAAGGAAATTCTTATCAGATCAACAATCTTAGATTAAATACAATGATTTTAACTTGACCATTTTACATGTGTAATTGGACTGTATTCTTCTACTGGACTCAAGAATGTGGTATTTCATCTGGATCTCATTACCTTTAATTCAAAATAATACTTTTTAAAAATTTTACTTGTAAAAAATCCTGAATATAAGAAAGTTTCCAGGAAAAAAAATCCTGACAACTGCTCTGTTTTTATGAAACCATAGCATGAAAACCTCTGCTGAACAATTAACATCACTCAAAGCTAGAGAGTTGTATGACTTTGATAGTTATGCTTACTTGTCCTGCTTATACAGAAAATAGCAGCTCAAGTATTATGGTTAGTCTCCATGAGTTTCACTTTTAATTATAGAGCATTTTTGAAGAGCTGTCTCCTTTCATGAAAACGAAAGGAAGTTGGGTATTTTATTTATCCTTTAGTTCTGGTACTTTGTTATGGAGTGGTATCACTATCAAATACTGTGGGCTGTGTTTTAGAATTTGATAATTTGAAAAAATGGAATTTTTCAATCTTATGATCAAGTAGTTCAGTGGAGGATTGAAAACCATATTGTTGACCTACGTTCCCATGGAAAATGCCACTTCTTGTATTCCAAGGGACTTAGAGTTTGAAGTTGCAATCTGACATCAACTACATACTTTGCTTTATTTTAAAGGGATAAAACATCAGAGCTTCTTTTGCCATAAACTTCTACTGACTTCTTTATATTATCATTGTTTTATGTCCCCACTTGTGAATGACTGTGCTGTAGGTAAGATCATGTTTTTTAACAACTTTTTTATAGCACTTCTGGTCATAGAACTCTGCTAAAAAGTGAACTGTGAAAGGATTCTTGAAAAATTGGTGACATTTGCATAGGGAATAGAAAGGAACAAAAGAGGTCTGGAGGTGGCAATGAGCATAATATGTTTCAGGTTAGTGAGAAGAATGACCCACATTGTTCAGAGGAAATTTGTTGGGAGGAAGGAGAAATCAGCCGTCCAGAAATTAGCAAAGACTTTGAAAGCCCTCAGAATTTTTCACACTTGACCCAATGGGAGATAGGGTGCCGCTGAAGGTGACCAAGCAGGTAATAAAGTACTCCATAGTCATCCATGGCCTTCTTGTATAATTCATGGTACAAGATTTTGCTTCGAAAAAAGGCAGAGTTATGAATCTGATAAACACCATTGGAAAAGCAATGCCTATTAAAAGAGATATTTGTATTCAAAGTTAGCACATAATAGACATTACATGTGAGCTTCCAACACTCCTCACTAAAGCTTTGAGACTTTGTATTAGTTTTGCTCCCACACATGGTCATTTTTTCAAAAGTAGAACAGCTCTAACATAATACTTGCCATTTTTCTATCTTACAAAAGCTCTCGGTAAGAGAGAATATCCAGACATGAATATCATTATCAAATTCCTGGAGGCAATATTGCTAAGAAAGATGTACTTTGTATGACTTTTAACTTTAAACCAACAGATGACTGACAATTCTGTATCTAACACATTTTAATAAAAATGTTGAATACTTGATGAAATACATGCATAATTCACAGTTAAATATCCAACTGTAGTTATAGTGTTTTGGGAGTCATTGAGGCAAATCAAATTTTCGATTGTAAATGACCACCTACCAAAGCCTCTGTCCCAAATCTAGCATGTACAATCTTTACCCTGGACAGATGTGAAAAAACAATCCTGAAATAATAGTGTGATGTGAAAATCTTAGACATTTTTGGGAATTGATATCCATCCAGACTGAAGCTTTAAAGCTCTTCAACTATATTCCCAGCTTACCTGGAAACGAGAGTGCAGCCTTGGACTCATTAGTGTTTTCTGGGCAGATAGTAACCTGACTAAGACCTCTAGGTTCAGGAGAGGACAAAGGATCTTTAAGGATTAACATGATTGCCACGGGAGTTGGGGGGTCACTAAGCAAAGATAAGAAAGCTCAACTTAGAACCCCACCCAACTACTCTCTTCTCTGTCCATCTCAACTAATTAAAGTTACTGTTTACTTATTTTTCCTATAACATCCAAGGAATAAGAAGTTCTCCTTCACTCAGGATTATCCACTCACTATAGGCATACACACACACACAGTTTGGGGAACATGGCTTGTTAAGATAGCTTCTCTAGGGAGGTGAGAGTCGAGGAATCTGTAGGTTTTAAGCCCACTTTTCAGCTTCCCCTCCCTTAATGCGACTCAGCAACAAGGCCTGGCTCTAATATTGCCAACATGTGTGAGTCCTAACTTTTCTCTCTGAAGTCCTGATGGTGTCTGGCTTCTGTTTCCTTGCTTTCAGATCAGTTGCAATTGCTGAGGACCATAGTCCTTAGACTATAGGATAACTTAGAGTATGAGATGGCACCTTTTTGGACACCAGCTTAATCCTCCACTTCTAGAAATGCTTCTTTTCCAATTTTCCAACATTGAGACTGAGGAAGCCAGCCACTGCTATGTGTCAAATGGCTTAGTGGCATCACCTTTAAAATAAAGCTGCACCATAAACTATGCTAATGCTTTGGCTCATACGCAGTGACATATGAGTATGTCTATCTCAAATCATCTATCTAATCCACAATCACTAATTGATCATCTACTATATGTCATTAAGGCTGGTAAATTCATGTTGCACCATAGGCCTAGTTCTTAGGACTTGCACTCTTCAAAGGCCATTGATAATTTAAGAACTGAAAGAAAACACTACTGGTTTCATTCTAAATTATGCAAAGAAAATAAGTCTAAAAAGTAAAAGTAATCAATGTCTAAGTGTCTACAAATTTTAATGTTGTTCCAACTTCATGAATTGTTAAATGTCATGTCTATTACCATTTCATGGCCATTGGAAAAAAATTATAATTTGAATTATTTTCCTTTGCAAGAATTCCTGAGAGTACATTATGAGGCTAAGACTACGGAGAAATCAGAGCCAATAATAAAACATTTGGCTCATGTCCAAATTCCAAAAACCAAAATTACAAATATCTTTAAATTTGCATTGTAAAAATAATCTTTTAATGAGCCATAATGTGGCTACTAAAATGTAATATGTTTCAAATGATATGTAGTGGGACCTCTACAAAGTGTCTAAGCCCTGCCATGACCCTCAGGCAGCTCTGTATGCCATGCTTAGTGCTAAGGAACATAAAAGTGAAAAAAACTGTACTGCTTTCAAGGAACTTACAGTCAAATGAGAGTCACAAGTACAGAAACAAACACATAAGATATAATGGGGCAAGTTTGAATATGCATAATTTGTCCAGGCAAAAATAAATACTGTTGAAACATAATTTTATAAGAGGCATGACTGACTTAGTTTGCCCATTGTTTTAGTCAGAGAAACGAAATCAGAAATACACAAGCATGCATACATAAGACAGAGAGAGAGAGAGTGAGAGATTTATTATGAGGAACTGTCTTGTACAATTCTGGAAGCTGAGAGATCTCACACTGTCTGCAAGCTGAAGACTCACCAACGCTGGTGGTGTCATTCAGTCTGAGTAAGAAGGCCTGAGAACCCAGGGTGCTGATGTGCAAGGGTAGGAGGAGAAGACGTGAGACGAGATGAGATATCCCATCTCACGCCATGAGGTAGAAGAAAAAAAAGCAAATTCCTCTTTCACTCACCTTTTGTTTTATTCAGACCCTCAAAAGATTCGATGATGCTCACCATGGTGAGGAGAGCAATCTCCTTGACTGAGTCCATTGATTCAAATGCCAGTCTCATTTGGAAACATCCTCACAGACATATTCCAAAATCGTGTTTAATCTGGGCATTCTGTGGTTCAGTTAAATGGACATGGAAAACTAACTATCACACACATGTTGATCTCCAGGATTTCTGGAGTCTCTTTGAAGTTGTCTCTTATGTGATTACTTTCCATGGAATTTCATAAAGACCAAAAGAGGATTTATTGATAATGGTGGATTTATAATTCAACATGAAATGATGCATAATACCATAAGTTGAACATAAATCCATATTACCTAAAAAAGTAAATTCTTATATACATTTCCATTCTCCTCCCTAAGGAACTAATTTTGACTAAGAGTTAACAGAGCTTAGGAGACAGGCACTCCCTTCCTCCATGCAAACTGGGGTCCTCTTTTCTCAGTTTTATTATTTTTTTTCTGTATCCTATATCTTTCTTGCCCCACAACGTTCTTTCATGAAAATTATCCTTCTTTATGTTAGGGTCCCTATTTCTGTTTAAATATTATTCTAGTTCCCTATCATATTACCTAAGGTTTCCTTCAGTAATAATGATGTCACAAACCGTCTCTTAATAAACCCTTACCATATGTGGGCCCCGTGCCACACACATCTATTTCATGCAGTTCTGATATCTTCTCAAGGTGATTATTAATATTTCCATTTTATAGATAAAACAAAAATAGTCTCAGCAAAACTGCTAATGGCCACATAGTGTATCTTGACCAAAACTGAGACCAAGGACTTTGTGGTCACACCATATCACACCATATTTTTTCTACAAGAAAATATCACACCATATTTTTTCTACAAGATACCCTTCCCCAAATCTGTATCATTTGTTTCTTATGAAATTGGCTTTCAGTATATTCTATAGGGTGCTGGTGCCATACAGGAATCTTCAATAATTCATGCTCTACTCAGTGTATCTGTCTGCTGCATTTCGGCTATGATCAGAGTTCTTTCTGTTTGTGGATTTCACTGTTAAGCTTTTAACACAGAGAGTTAAATAGATCTCCTCTTGGCAAGAATAGTCATTTACTTGCTGGAGTCTCAGCTGGAAACAAATTTTCTCCCATTACGTAGTATCAGGGCACTTTCTGTTTAATACCATTGAATTACTTCTCATAACAGCAGCTCATAAGTCCTATTTTCCCATTATTCCCTTTTCAGTACTAAATATATTACTGATTAATGGAGAGAAGCCAAGAATACTATGAGCACAAAAGGAAGGGGCAGCAATCCATGTGGTTTCTTTGTTGTGGGGTCCTTACCACTATTTATAGATTATTCTAATTGCTTGCTAATATAATTGCTCAAAGTTTGCTTTCAGTTAACAAGTCTTTATCAATTGATTTCTACAGCAATCTGTTCTCTTTAATGTGCTTTGTAAAATGCCTGTTGCTATTTACTTAGTATTAAAGAGGGAATGATTTCTTCCTAATCTGCATGCTCTGTCCTATGTCTGTTTTTCCTCTTTCTGTGTAAACAGCAATCTGTTTGCTGTTTACTGCAGCAGTGGAAAGTTATAATTTGTTCCCTTTAGTGGGAGGATATACTTGCTGATTGGGATCATGGTTAAATATGAATCTCTTATAGGGCAGAAATGTATACAACACGTTTTGTGATTAAACATTTCTCAGAGTGTGGTCTGGTTTTTCCATTTTGTATTTAAAATCACATGCATTACACAAAGTTCAGCACTAAGAAAACAATTAGTAAACTACTGCCTACTAAAAGATCTGAAAAGAAAAAGCAATTTGGTAATTTCAATAAAATGAGGTAAAAATCTAGAAAAAGCATATACTCTTATTAAAAAATGTTTTAGAACTCACGTGAAGTTTAACATGCTGTTTCTATAACAATATTCATCTTGAATCAATGGCTGACTTAATTCTTAATAGTATCCAATTAAAATCAAATGGAAAACAAAATACCTGTTATTATCATTGCTAATTGTTCTAACAACACCAATCCTTAAAGCCATAAGATATAAAATCAAAAGAAGAGGTATAATTTTTAGAAAGGAAAACACAGGATGATTATTATTTTCAGATGATATAATTACATACAAAGATACACAGAAAACATAAACTGAAAAACTATGAGAATTAATAAGAAACTAAAATAAGATGTACCAATGCCAGATGAATACACAGTTGCCCTTCTGTCCCTCTCTACAAGTGACCTACCCAGACAGGACTTTTTAATATTACTATTACATCATTATGAAAAGTGACCTCTCAGGGGTCTCCTCGCCCACCAGTGGTGCTCCTGCTAGTGATGAACGTGGGAAGATGGGTCATGTCCTGAGCATCATGCCACAGGGTGAGCTCATATTCTGAAGTCCCTTCATCAAAGTTGTCATCCTCATCCTAAAACCTGGAATTCTGGCAGATTAAAGTGAAGATCCTGGTACCACATTGATGTAGAATGGTGGGTTGATGCATCTGCAAAGTTGTAGGCTTTCACTTTCATTCCTAACGAGAAAAGTAGACATGTGTATGGTTCAGTTTGCATTTGCTCCCACTGACCCTTCTGATAATGAACAAATGGAAGCAGTATGTCAGAAGGCAAAAGCAGAAGACATAAATCTCAAACTTAGATGTGTTTGATTTGCCAGCAGACAATGACTAACCACACAATGTAGAAACATATAAAATACATCCTTAACTGAGCAAAAGACAGATATAACAAAAGTCTCTAAACATCTGAGATCTTCAACTTTGGAGGATGCAGAAGTTAAGAGATGGCGTAGGAGGTTCCTGGTGAAGTTCAGAGGTGACTGAAGGAAAACAATCAAAAGAAGATGAGTTTCAAATGAAGAAGAAAGAGCAGGGCAACAGCTTAGCTTCTGCTTTACCCGTAGCTCCTTGCTCTAGGGGTTTTCTTGTTGGGATAATAAGGAAAAATCACTTGTAGAGATGGCATGCAAAGGACAAAACTTTGTATTGAAGAAGATGTCATATTTTGAGGTTTAAATGTATCTTAATTATGTTTAAATGGAATTTAATGATGCTAACAACTTATAGGTCTTGCTTTTGAATTAGCCTTCTCTGTACACACATAAACATATAAATAAACACACACAAACACACACACACACACACACACACACACACACACACACATATACAGGTGTACACCAAACCTTTTAGGCTGTTTAAAATGGGAAGCAAATTATTTGGGGTGGGGGTGAGAGTTGGAGGAGAACGATTTTTATTAA
Source organism: Plecturocebus donacophilus (assembly GCA_004027715.1). Taxonomy (NCBI): domain Eukaryota; kingdom Metazoa; phylum Chordata; class Mammalia; order Primates; family Pitheciidae; genus Plecturocebus; species Plecturocebus donacophilus. The sequence goes on from PVKP010016997.1 coordinate 35,501, forward strand.
ATGACAAGGGGAACTATGAATAATACTACAATGGAAGATTGCAAAGGTAATTTTGACTACTTGTGAGCCTTGGAACATGTTTCTGGATTACCAAGGCATTCTTTCTTGCCCATCATTGCTTGCCTTTGGGGAGCTGGAGCTCAGCACTATGGGGGGTGTAATCACCTCCATTGAGGAATCCGACACATTGCTCATTGACTTCAGAGCTTTCTTTCCCTTATCTTCAGTGCTGTTCAACCCATCAATTTCATGAGACTGATGAACAGACTCAGAAGCCAAAAAGAATTCTGCTCTGGCAACATGAGATGTGCTAACCATGAATGAAAGGCATATAGTGACTGATTTACCAAGCACAATGAATTCAGTCAATGCTTTGTTCTCTTAAAGGGGATCAAACTAATTACTGTGCGTTCACTTAGTAAAACTAAATAGTGAATCAGAGATGTATAATACATATTGAGTGTATTTAATATATTTTACCTCATGTTTTCCTATTGTCACAAGATTACAATTAATGGCGTAGCCTAAAACTCATGAATTTTAACCAATGCCAGTGAGTTGTGTTGGCATTACTGCTGAGAGCTGTGCTGCTCTCCTATTTCTGCATTATTGTAGATGTGATTCATTTAAATGTTGAAAAACAGCTGTCAGGAAATGTTTTTCTGTGTAAATAAACAACATCTATCACAGGATGGACATTTTTAGTAGTAACATTATTTTTTAATGGAGAGTCAGCAAGAAGCTCATTCTAATAAAAATGTACACACTGCTTTCAAGACTTCTCACTCATGCTTTCAACACACTTGTCCCCAAGTCTGTCCCTGACTTCTTGGTTTGGCCTTAGTTTGGAATCATCAAAAGCATATCATCAGGCTGCAGAATGGTTAGGAGAGAGGGCAAAGAGCTTTGGGAGGGGAAAGGAAGAAAGTGGAATATGAAAAACATTCTCCAGATAATCCAGTAAGTAGTAATTGAGAGTTTGAATTTGAAATTTTTATGCCATAAAAGTCCAATCCAATCAAATTTAATCATGTAGCAATTCAAGAGGAAAAAATTCTTTAAAGAAGCTCGGTTGTTATAATTATTGTTGTTCTTCTTCTTATTTTTCATCTGAAAGTTCATTTAAAAATAGGCTTCATCTATGAGAGAGAGATATGATTAATAATTTAATTATATTTTCATTGGTTGATGTTGACTGAGGGTATGAAAATAACACAATGGAAAATCTTTTATAAAAGGCAAAATCAATAGCCTTCATATATTTTAATAATAAAAGTAAGTAAAGAAGTATTTTTATTCCTATTTATATAAATAAAAAGTATACAGTGTGGAAAATTCATTTGCAATTCCATTAAAAATAAACTACAAAGAAACTACTTAATGAACAATCTGTGAAACTCTTTTGAGGAATACTATAACACTCCACTTAGTTTTTAATAAATAGGGATGCTTATCATATTAGGAGGAATTAATATATTTAAGTTATCAACTATTTCAAATCAATTATTGTTTTTGTGAAAATCCCAATCAATATTTTTACAAGTTGCTAAAGTATTTCTAACAGTACTATGAAAGAATTAAAAGCTATTATAGTTAAACAATTTTGTATTTCAGAATAACAGGGAGAGATGATTTCTATCATATATTAAAATATATAACTTTTTAGAAGCTCTACTGGCATAGAAAACAATAAAATATATTAAACAGCCACCAAAGATAACCTATTATGTAATTTAATACATGCTATAGGAGGTATTAGAAACAATTGTGAAGGAAAAATGTATATAATAAAGGAATCTTATAAACCTAGTTAGCTATGCTGAAATAACACTGTTTAGGTTCTTTTAATACACTATATACTACAATAAATCACAGTGAAACTAGAGAGTTATATGTTTATTCTTTCTTTCATTCGATATATATTTATCAAGTACCTATTATGTGCCAGAGTCTAGTCGTGGCACTTAGGATAAAGGATTAAATAAAGTAGAACTCTTTCTTTCTCAAGGTCAGTAGAGGAAAATAAAATAAACAAACAGGTAGATATAGAAATAATATCATGTAGTCAGAGGAATTAAGAGGAAAATTTAGAGGAAGACGATAGAAGTTAAGGAAGATTCTGTGTTCGATGTTGGGGTAGGGAGTAGTGACAGTAAGGGAAGAGAACATTTGACCAGAGACCTCAATGAAGCAAGGGAGCAAGCCAGAAAGACATCTGGGGAAGACAATTCTCGGTAGAGGGAATGGTAAAGGACAAGACTTGGAATTAGGAACACACTGGTTACATTGGGGAGCAACAAAAACACCAATGTGGCTAGAGCAAAGAGAGAGAGGAAGAACAAATTGGAAATAAAACTTGTAATTTGGCCAGGGGCCAGCTCATGTAAAGCTTTCTGTGAGATTTTAATGTGATTATAAGTATGATAAAAAGCCACTGGAGAAGGACAGTATCTAGTTAATTGGAAAAAGATTACTCTGGCTTCCATATGGACAATAAACCACGAAGGGGAGGCATGGTGATGGCAAGAGTAAAGGAGGGAGATCATTTAGGAGGCTAGGGCAAAATTCTTAGATACAGAAACTGATGGTTTGGATCATGCTGAGAGTGAGGTCATGCTAAATGGTCAGATTCTGAATTGTGCAAGTAGGCCCAGTTGAACTTACTGATCGATGGGATGTGTACTGTGAGGGAAAAGGACATTAAGGAAAGGAACAAAGTTTTTATCCTGAGAAATGTTGGTGCTATTTGCCAAGATATGGCACACTGGAGGAAACACAAGCTGGGGATATTACAGGATGATTGGGGAGGTATCAATAGTTCTCTTTTGGGCATCTCAACTTTGTTATGACTACTAGGACATCTAAGGGAGACAATCTATACATAAACTGTTTTTATAAGATTCTGGAGATTAAGGAAGAGGTTGGGACTTGAGATAAAACTATTGACCTCACCAACTCATAGATCACACTTGTAATTAATTACCTGGGGGTGAGTGTAAATAGAGAGGAGTCCAAAATATTGAGTCTCAGGGGGATCCGCCATTAATATGAAATGAGAAAGTGGATCCAGCACAAAATCAAGAAGAAGGAGAGAGCAACATACAAAGAAAACTAGGAGTCCTAGAGCTAAATAAGGAGAATTTTTTTTTTAATGAAGACTGGCCCATTCTTAAGTAAATGAACTCAGAGAATTGGATTTGATAATATGGAGATGATAGGTGGCCTTAACTAGAATAGACTGAGAGCAGTAGTGTGAATGGATTCAAAAGAGAGTGAAAGGGAAATGAAAATGTGGAAAATGAACAAAGACAACTATTTTGAGTGGTTGTGTAATAAAAAGAAGCAATAGAGTGGAATCATGAAGAGAGTTTAAATCTTTCTTTTTTATAAAAAAGGAATTATTGCAGCAGTTATTTTGTGTGAATGACAGAATAGAGAAGGAAAAATTAATGATACAAATGAGAGAAGAAATAATTGCAGGGGCAAAGTCTTTGAATGTCCCGAGGGTGTAGGGGATGCAACACAAAAGTCAAACTATCTTAAACCTATGACAAAGGGGTATAGTTGTATAGGAAAGTTAAAATAAGGTAAAAATAGAAAAAAACACAGATAGCATATATTAATATATGTAAAGAGAGGTTACTCCTTTTTAAACAATATATTAATGAGGAAAATGCATACTAGTTAAATTTTTGATGGATAACTGGATAAATAAATTATGATATATTCACAGTAATAATATTTGATAGTTTGAAGAATGAGTGCAAATATGTCATAACAAACAGAACATACCATTTCTATATATGCATGTCCAAGATTAAAGAACAAAAAGCAAGTTACAGAACATTATAGCACTATCTCACTTATTTAAAAGATAAGGAGATTGTATGATATTTTGTGTATATGCATAGAAAATATTTGGAAAAATACACGAAGTATTAATAATGGTCACACAGGTGGATGGAGGATGAGGAAATGTCTACATTTTACTTTGGTTCCTTCTGTGTTATTTAATTTTTTTACAAGAAGCATCTATTGTATTTATTATTAAAATATGTGAAACAAAAAAGAAATAGACTGATAGATTATACCATATATAATAAAATTAATATTTCCAAAAAAAGGAGAATTTGGAGGGAAAATGAACTAGAAATCATCAAATGCACACATGCAAGACACCAACAGATAAAATGAGGAAATCTTATGAATGGTGATTCATTCATTCAACACTCAAATATACATGTTTTATTAGTTGGCTACTAATAAACTAATAATCATGAACACTGTCTTTTATGAAGGAACTTTTAAACTAGTAGAAGAGACAGAAAAGTAAATATAAAACTATAATTCAAAATGATAATGTCTATGATATGGAAAGGATGGGTTTCATGGGTATTCATAGAGAATACACATAAACTGAATTTCTACAATGAAGGGCATCTAAATGATAATGCCTATGATATGGAAAGGATGGGTTTTATGGGTATTCATAGAGAATACACATAAACTGAATTTCTACAATGAAGGGCATCTATGCTGTGGCCCAACAGGCAAATAGGAGTTACCTAGAGAAGAAAAAGCATTGCACATAGCAAAAATTCCATATAATGGCACACGCACAGGCCTAGAATAAGTAAAAGCATGACACGATGAAGGAACTGCAAGTTAGTTTCATCAGTATGTTCCCAATCTCTACCACAATGCCTTACACATAATACATGCTCAGTAAGAGTTTAACTGAATGAGTTTGGCTGAGCCTAGAGGCAGGGTTGTGGAAAAGGACAAGTAACATATTTCATACAAATACCTAGCAACCTCAAGAAAAATATATCACTTAAAATAAAATAATTATAAGATACTACTTAACTTACCAAATTAGGAGCATTAAAACAAAAGAAAGCATCATAGGTGGTTGAAAGTAACATTTAACTGATGACACTTTTGGACATTTCTAATGGCAGGTAAATTGAAGACTTTTGGAAAGAAAGTTTTGCAAAATAAATTAAGAGATTTAAGAACATACTTCCTTGTAATCTAGCAGTTCCTGTGTTGAATAATTCTCCTGAAGAACTACTTCTCATCAAAGACAAATATGTACAAAAATACAAATTTCCACAACACAAAGTCAGAAGTAGAAACAGCCTGTCATAGCAGTGAAAAAGTTTCAAAGAAATTATCCATTCTGTATCATTAGAAAAGATACCTAAGAAAATTTTAAAGTTAGTTCTCAGGAAAGATTTTTGTTGCAACATTAAGATAAAAAATATAAGAATGAAAAATGTAAGTTTTGTTTTAAAATGAAGTGCTGTAGATTTTTAAAAAATGCAGCAAAATGTTGACCATGGTGATCTTAAATGGAAGAAATACATAGTGGTACTTTTTCTTCCTTCTACCTTGCTATAATTTCTACATTTACTGTATATGAAAAAAGTTACCATACACACAGAATTTAAAACTTTTAATTTCTTTACTTTTTATTTATTTTGCAGTGGCTATTCACAGGTGGGATTATAGTATACTACATCCCTTAACTCCTGAATTCAAGCCATTCTCTTGCCTCAGCCTCTTGTGTAGCTGGGACTACAGGCACACCCCACCACACTAGACTAAAAAAATTGTTAATATTTACTAATCATCCTAAGTTGAAAATATCTAGACTTCTGGGGATGCCATTTAGAAACAATGTCCTAAATTCTGGAATACGTAACATGGCTTTGAGTGTGTTGTTGTCTTGCCATTAGTTTAGTCCTCAAAAATAATTCAAAGGCTATCCTTTAACATTAAATGGGATTGGCTAATACTTATTACTAATGGGGAGAAAGGGGAGGAAAAGGTGGGTAGAATGGGTTTTTTTGCAGTCAGACTTAGTGGAGGGGAAACCCCTTAAACAAGTGAATGATTTGCATGCAGAGTTTCTCGTGACCTGTGCAAAGAAAGAAAGGACAGCCAGTATGTCTATTTTGTGATGCTGCAATTTGGGAAAAGAAAGAATGATATGCTAGGTTTTAACTAATATATTGTAAATTCAGATCTTTCAGCCAAATGATTTTTCAGTAATAATAGTGTCAATTAGGTATGTTTTTCTTTACACAGGTTGAATTTTTGACCACTTTATTGGATCTGTTTATCCCAGTGTAAAATTCCAGAAATTAGGGAATATTCCAGGTGGATGAACTGCAGTTTTTTTTTTTTTTTTGTATAGTTACCCTTGTTTAATAAAAAGTAAACATTTTTTTTTAGGTACTGAAAGTTTTTGTATATCAAGAAAATTATCTGGATACAGTGGTGCATGCTTGTAATCTCAACACTTTGGGAGGCCAAGGCAGACAGATCACTTGAGGTCAGTAATTCAAGACCAGACTGGCTAACATGGTGAAACTCCGTCTCTTTTAAATATACAAAATGGAGCTGGGCATCGTCATGCACGCCTGTAGTCCCAGCTACTCAGGAGGCTGAGGCAAGAGAATTTCTTGAACCTAGGAAGCGGAGGCTTCAGTGAGCCGAGATCACGCCACTGCACTCCAGCCTAGGCACGACAGAGTAAGACTCTGTCAAAACAAAACAAAACAAAACAAAAAAAAAAAAAAGAAAAGAAAAGAAAAGAAAATTAGCTTCTTGTTTTGCAAATATTTTGCTTATATTTTTACCTCACTTTATAATTTTTATCTTTTGACATTGCTTATAATTTTTTTTTTTTTTTTTTTTTTTTTTTTGCTTTACAGAAGTTTCCAAGGTATCATTTTCTCAAGCCATATTCAGGTATACAAAAAATTAAAAATAATAACATTTTCTTTCACTTTTGAATACTTCAAGTTTGCTCCTATTCCTGGCATTCCTCCAGCCCTTCCTCTGTTACACTGGGTAACAGGTGAACAGCATTAACTCCAGTATAACTCCAATCATTTCAAGTTTAAACGATGTCAACTGAGGATTTCCTCCACTCCCCTACCTCTATTTCTCCCTGGGGCTGCTGTAAATTCTGGGTGCTCTCTGAGGGCCATGGTGTTGGGGAAATGTGATGGGTCCCTCAGCTGGGTTCTGCTCCTGTTTGCATCTGCTGAGTTGGCTATTACAACCACCAATGATTGGCCTCACTAAAATGGCTGTGTCCCCAACCGTGTGGTAGCCACCTGCTAGTGTTTCCTGTTGTTACAACCATCTGCTGCCATCTGCTGGTGTTTGCTCTTGTTACAGTCAATGAGATCTCTTCAAGTCCCATAGATCTCTCTCAAAACTTACAGCTGTGTACTTTTCAGGGTAATTTCATCTTCTCCTCCGTTACTCTTTAGAACTACGGAAAATTGATGGGATTGCCTCAGTTCTTTCCTACTGCATCTTCACTGGTCCCATGATGCTGTGATTCCAATCGCAACTCCTGTGAAGGACCGTTCTGTTGGAATTCCAGACAAGAATGGGGATACAAGTCTCCCTTCACTCTTAGATCCCAAACCACCTTCTCCTACCCTTGAGAAAATTCTTATTTCCTTTTAGGTAGACTAAAACTGGCTCAGAGTTATCTCACATATTTTTCTGTCTTTAAATCAGGCCACAGAAAGGCCAAGAAACTGACACAATACTCTTTGATTACCACGAGGTGTCTCTTCACTTTGCATCACTGAAGACTGGGTTCAGTTCTCATGCTGAAGTTCATACTGTAGAGAAGTCAAAGGGAACATCAGAAATAATCTGCCTGCTCATATTTGATGTCATTCCATACTGATGTCTATGTAGTGGGATTTATCTAGTCTCCTGCTTCTGCTTCTGGTTTATGCCACGATTATTTATTCTGAGGCCTTTTTTACCTCAAGATTTTGGGAAATTTCCAACATATTTTCTTCTAGTACTTTTATAGACTCAATATTTTAAACATTTAAATCTTTGACTTATATGGTATTTACGTTGCACAGTGAGATTGGAATGCAGTTTACTAATTTCTCAAAATGACACAGCCACATAGCAGTTTGGATTGCTTGGAGGAAGATTAAACCTGAAGTACTACTCAGAGATGCCAAAAATACTCATTAATTTCATTACCGGACCTATGTGAACCTGTCTTTAGTGTCAGAGTTGGCTCTCAGCTTTGACTGCCTATCAGAACACCTGAGAGCTTTAAAAACAATACTGATCACTGGTTCTCAACTCCGCATGTAATTGCTCTGGGGTGCATCTTGATTATAAGTCTTCCTAGATGATTCCAGTGCACAATCAAGGTTGAAAACTTGTTCATGCACAGTCAAGATTGTTTTTAGGGCAAAAGAGAGCATGAGTGCAACCCATGTGATACCTGTTTTCCTATGGAGTGATGTGAAGTGTACATCCCAACACCTACAAGGCTTGTTGAAACCCAGATTCCCAGACCCCTCCCTCAGGGTTTCTGGTTTACTAGGTCTGAAGTGATGCCTGTGAGATTTACTTATCTGGTCCTTTTATTTGGGCAGAAATTATCAGTAGTTACATTTATACTAGTACTTCTCATTTCTCCATTGGAATTTTAAAAGATTGTAAATGAAAACAATTCTATATGCAGAACTTGCTTATATAGTCTTATTCTTATTTAAGAAATAATTTAAGGTGCAACAAAATAAAATATAAAAAAGGAAAGGCGAGAAAATTTGAACACATGTAAAATAATACTTTAAAAGATAAAATCGAAAGAGTAATACACATATATACATATGCTGATGTTGGACCATAAATTTGGCTAAGTTTTCTAGCAGTGAACATTAAGCAGAGAAACAAAATCACTGTGAGATTTATAATGTGCCCAAGGTGAAACCAAGCCAGTAGGTTCAGATAAAAATGCTTACTCTGTCCTGGCGTTAAAGGAAAATCTTCTCCATGTTCTTACAAATATGATTCTATACAACATTGGGAATAAAATCTTCCCTCTTCCTTATCATTATGAACCTAGAAATTCTGCTGATCAAAGTTGAAAAAATTGACAAATGTCAGTGAGTGACATTAATATAATAGGTCATTTGGTCACTAGGTAATTTCAAGTTTTTACTTTTAAATGCAGGTGTATTTACACAGGTAGTTCCTTAGTCCTCCATGTGAAACATTGTTGTCCACCGAAATACTGTAGAAGAAATTATACAAAGTACAAGTATGATACTGTTCAGTCAAAGAATCTAATACGTTTATTTAACTTATTCTAGGTCTTGGTTTTTGCCTTAAGGGGTAAGAGGTCACAGACTTTTTTAAGGATCTGCTGATCACTAAGCATCTTCTTCCTTTTCTTTTTTTTTTTTTGAAACAGTCTCGCTCTCTTGCCAGACACCAGGCTGGAGTGCAGTGGTGGGATCTCGGCTCACTGCAACCTCCACATCCCGGGTTCAAACAATTCTCCTGCCTCAGCCTCCCAAGTAGCTGGGACTACAGGCACATGCCACCATGCCCAGCTAATTTTTGTATGTTTAGTAGAGACAGGGTTTCATAATGTTGGTCAGGATGGTCTTGATCTCTTGACCTCGTGATCCGCCTGCCTCAGCCTCCCAAAGTGCTGAGATTACAGGTTTGAGCCACCGCGCCTGGCCAGTGTCTTCTTCTTAACAGATAATATACAGTTGGTCCTCATTATTCACAGATTCTGAATTTGTGAATTGACCTACGCACTAAAATGTACTTGTAACCTGAAAGTCTGTACCTGAGATCCTGTCAGTTATTCTCAGTTGTGTGCATGTGTAAAGCATCAAAAAATTTGAATTACCTGATGTGCACATTCCCAGCCAACGTGAAAAAGGGTGTCACTTTGCTTTTTTGTTTTAGATTTCAAACTGTCAATGAGTATCCTTCAGTGCCACATTTTTTTCACATTTTTGTGAATTTTGTTAATGATTTCTCCAATTTAAAATGGCTCCCTAACATAGTGCTGAAGTGCTCTAATGTTCCTAAGCATGAGAAGGCTGTGACATGCCTTATTCAGAAAATGTATGTTAGATACACTTCATTCAGGAAAGATTTAAAGTGATGTTGGTCATGAGTTCATTGATAATAAATTAACAGTAAATATTAAGTATGATGTCTTTAAACAGAAACACATAAAACAAGATTATGTATTAATCAAGGGCTAAGATGTGTTGTTCCCAGATGCCTGCAAAAGCTTCTCTCTGTATTTTCCCAAGGAAAATAACTCTAAATTTCCTCTAGGAGCAATGATTCAATATTTGCTAATTCTGTGTTCATGGTCACTTTATAAAGCACAACTACTGCAAATATCAAGAACTGAACTGTATACATACAGAAGTCTCCTTCAAATTCAGGGATTTTATGAGGTCATGAGGCCTATTCAAGTAGCTAATAAAAGCCCTTGATGAAAATTGAATATACTAAATATATTAAGAGCTATCTTACATAAGTAATGCTTTCTCCCAATGAGCTTTTTGTAATGGTTATTGGCTCTAAAGTCAGACTGCCAGGGTTCAAACCTTGCCTCTACGACTTTCTAGTGGGTGACCTCGGGCAGGTTTCTTAACCCAAGCTTACTCATCTTCAGAATAGGGGAATTAAGGAAAGGGATTAAAACATCAAACACTTCATATGACATTACTAATATTTTTAATTGATTGGTTGAATATTGACCAGATAAATACAAGAACAATTTGAATTTCCATACTTATCAGGGAGGGGGTTAGAGAACAATGGGCAGCAGATCCAAGACAAACAAATACTATTTTTAGACCTAGCAGTGAGCATTAAGCAGAGAAACAAAATCACTGTGAGATTTATGATGTGCACAAGATGAAACCAAGTATGAGTATAAGGCTTCTCGATTAAACTGTCTACCGTTCAGCTCCTCAAAGTTCTGTTCACAAATACGTTTGGTGAGAACTAATAACTGAACCAATAGCTCACAGGGAAGCCAACTTTTTATTTTCAAACTTTGGGCTAAAAATAATAAGACAAACTAAGTGGGATTTAAAATCAAGAAAAAGAGATTAGCAATTAATGAGATTAAAATATTAAGTGAAAGTTAAAAGATTAAGTTAAAAGGCCAAAGTAAAGGCAAGAAGCTTAGAGATTATAAGAGAAAAAAAAGCAAAAGGAAAACCCACTAAAAGCAAATAAGGGATGTGTGCCCAAAACAAAGATCAAGGTATGTCCAGTTTCCACAAGGGTTGGGTCCCTTGTAACAGTGGGGTCAACTACATTTCTGATAAACAATTCTTCAGGAATCTATAGTAACAAAGCATAAAACCACTCAGTTCAAACAACTGGAGGGATTTATGATAAGCAGCAGTTTATCTAAACTAAGTAGAACAAACTGATAAAATAAATACAATAGTAAACTTCTGATGTACTAAAAAACTTGAAGTTTAAGGATCTCTAGCTTTGTTTTCTAACACTGTCTTGGTTATTTTTGGTCCCTTATTCTTTTTTTTAAAATTCTACTTTAGGTTCTGGAGTACACATGCAGATAGATCATGCGTAATCGTTGTATAGGTACACACATGGCAATGTGGTTTGCTGCCTCCATCCCCCCGTCACTTACATCTGGCATTTCTCCCCAT
>PVKP010016998.1:0-47176 GCA_004027715.1 Plecturocebus donacophilus
ACACACACGCAGCATTCCCAGACACACACACAGCACCCCCAGACACATACATAGCACCTCAGACACTCACAGGACCCCCAGACACACACACAGCATGCCACTGGCTCGGGTACATCGAGAGCACTCAGGGCCTGAGGACTCTCCGTAAATATTTATTGAATGCATTGCACTGGAGGCACAGTCCTTAACTATAGCCCTCTCTCGAAAAATAATAACTATTTCCCCAAACACTAAGTCAGCTTGTGTTTGTTCTCCGTGTTATTTTTTTTTAAACCAAGACATGCTATGGTTTCCCTTTATGGCAGCTGAGGCTCAGCAATCCCATTACTTTGGATTTATTCCATTTGGCATAATCATTTAAATCGGATTTTTGCCTCTTTGCCTCCTGATAACTCAGCCAAGCGTCAATTTTATTACTTCTGTTTGTAATACCTGAAGCCTTGAGCTTATTATTCAACTCATTCCTTTGCCTCCCTGTTTCTATGTGCAGGAGGAACCTGGCAAAGACTTTTCCAGGCCTGAGAGTTGAAAATTCTGTCTTGCTTTCTTGCCTACAACATCCTTTCCTTTGACTGAGACCTTGCCCAAAAGACACAACGCCAGGGCAATGCAGCCGCGTCTGCTGTCGCAAAACAAATTTCATGGACTTGGTGAGGCGCGGGTTTCTGTTCCATGGTGCGACCTCCACCTGGGTGGCTGCCTCCATCATGGAGAGGCATGAGGCTCCCCTCCCCGCTCACCAGCCTTGTGACCCAGGGCAAGCAACCTGACCTTCTTAGACTTCAGTTCCTCGTAGCAAATTGAGGGTGACAAAGGGCACCTACTTTGCAAGGTGGTTTTACAAATTAGAGATAATTGCTGGGTGCAGTGGCTCACACCTGTAATTCCAGCACTTTGGGAGGCCGAGGCAGGAGGATCACCTGAGGTTAGGAGTTTGAGACCAGCCTGGGCAACATAGGGATACCCTGTCTCTACAAAAACTATAAAAAATTAGCTGGGCATGGTGGCTTGTGCCTGTAGTCCCAGCTACTTGTGAGGCTGAGGTGAGAGGATTGATTGAGCCCAGGAGGTGGGGCTGCAATGAGTTCAGTGAGTTGTGGACACTACAGCCTGGGAGAGACAGAGCAATATCCTGTCAAAAAAAAAAGAAAGGAAGGAAGGAAGGAGACAGAGAAAGAAAAAGAGAGAGAAGGAGGGAGGGAAGGAAGAAAAAGAAAGAAAGAAGGAAAGAAGGAAGGAAGGAAAGAAAGAAAGAAAGAGAAAGAAATCAGAGATTATTATGTTTGACCTGTGTTCCCCAGGCCATGCCCCCACTGGACTTTCTTCTAAGCTCCCCAAAACAATAACCCTCAGCATTTCCTTCCTGGTCAATGTGGGCCTTCTTTCCCCAGCAAATTCCTATCCAGTCGCTGGTCACCCCTTGGCAGGGCCCTCACGTCCTCATGAGCAGCGCCCCAGCTTCGGCCCAGAGTTTGCTATTTCTTCCCCTTCTGCCCAGCTTACTTTTGTGAGTTGGGAAGACAAGGCCAGTAATGCTTGCCCAAAGCCTCCAGGGCCCACAAAACTGAAGCCCTGGGAGAAACCCAAAGACCCAGTGCTGTCGAGGACATGGGTGCCCCCTCCCACACTGCAGAAGCAGCTGACCTCCCGAGGAGCCGTTCTGTCCATGACCATCGGCCGTATCGTTGTGCCCTCCCCTACTCAGGCGGGGTTCAGGATAGCAGGAGGTTGACAAAGGTGACGCATGCCAGCAGCTCTTAGAACACCGCCTCTTCCGTCGCCCAGCCCATGCGTGTTCAGCACCCACTCTTTACGAGGCCACGTGCTCCGTGAGGGGTACAGCGGTGAGTGCGGCGAGGGCCTCATGGAGCTCACAGGCTAGGAGGAGATGGCTACAACCCACCATCTAAGCGCCCTGATAGCACAGCGTGCTCTGTCTTCAGTACCAGGCACCCCTAGGTCAGTTTCCCAGAAGCTCCGGGCCTGGCACCAAACTTGAATAGCAGCTCTCTTGCCTCTAGGGAGCCCTTTCTCCAGTGTCCCCCACAAAGAGGTTCCATGCAGGGTGCTTCAGGACTCCTGCAGGCCAGCCTCGAAGCCCTCCGTGCTGGGGACGCTTGAGCTGGCACTGATACACGTGGAAGGTGCCCAGCTGGTGCCTGGCCAGGGGAGGCAGTGAAAGGGAACTCCTCTACTTAAGAGCTTTAAGCCAAAAGGAGTGGATTGCAGTCGTTTGCTAACGGGTCCTACACTCAGGTTAGGAGAGGTGTGTGGAGACAGAGGGAGAGGGCCACATTTCGGGGACCCAGGAGACTGGTCTCTCCCTGAGCCACACAGACACGCTCCCCTTGGGACACTGGGGCTCCCATAAGGATTACGAATCTATCTCTACCCGTTCCTCAAAATTTACACATTGATGATAGGAATTTCTTTCCATTTTATTTTTCTGATAGAATAGCAGTAACTCGCCTTTCCTATAGAAAGATTTCGTTGTTTTCCTCTTTTCTTTCTTGTTCGCCTCTTTATTTTTCCCGTCCCCCAGCAGCTTCTCTTTTCTACTCACTCAGTAGGAGTAGAAAAGCAAAATAAACAGGAAGAAAATCCTCCGGTAAAGAGGCATCTTGATCCGCTAGCTTTGAGTGAAGGGAAATTTGCATCGCTTCAGTTCCTCCTAGTTACTCATTTCCTTCTGTTCTCCATCTTGAAAATAATGACTGAAGTCGTTTTTCCTCTAGATAAGAACTTCAAGCAGCTAGGAGCCAACACTGACTCAGCTTTATTTTTCAAAATGTTCAGTGCCCATGACTTGTGACTGAGCAACCCAGCATTCCTGAGAAGCTCTGCTGTGCCTCCGCTGAAGGACTGCAGAGAAGTGGCAGAGCCCTACGGCCAGTCGTGTTCCTTTGCATACGAAGGATAATGTTTCACAGCATTATTTGTAGTTTTTACTTTTGTAAAGATGGGTCTCTTTATGTTGGCCAGGCTGGTCTTGAACTCCTAGGCTCAAGGGATCCTCCCATCATGGCCTCCCAAAGTGTTGAGATTACAGGCATGAGCCACCACACCTGGCCTATTTGTAATTTTTGTTGTTGTTGTTGTTAAGAGACAGGGTCTTGTTCTGTCACCCAGGCCAGAGTGCAGTTGTGCGATCACAGCTCACTGCAACCTCGAACTCTTGGGTTTGAGTAATTCTCCCACCTTAGTCATCTCCCGAGTAGCTGGGACTACAGGTGCATGCTACCACGTCTGGCTAAATTTTTTTTTTTTTTTTTTTTTTTTTTTATAGAGACAGATGTCTCCCTATCTCCCTGTGTTGCCCAGGGCAGTCTTGAATTCCTAGCCTCAAGTGATCCTCCCCCCTCGGCCTCCCGAATAGTTACGACTACAGGCATGAGCCATGGCACCTGGATGTCATTTTAAAAATTAATTTAATTTTTCATCTTAGTGAGGGGTCTATCTTATTTTTTTGGATACAGGGTGTCACCCAGTCATCTTGACTGGAGTGGAGTGGCATGATCTCGGCTCACTGCCACCTCCGCCACCCAGGCTCAAGTGATCCTCCCTCCTCAGTCCCCAGAGTAGCTGGGACTACAGGTTCACACCACCATGCTCGGCTAACATTGTAATTAATATTATGTATTTAATATGTATTACCCACTTCTAGTACATTTGGTGTTAGATAAAACTATACATGTCCAAAGCCGGTAACAATAGTCATCCCTTGTCTTTGCATTGTATAGCTTGCAATCTGGCCTCACACACACTTTACAGGTTGTGAAGGTACATGGCTCAATCAAGTGGCAAAGGCAAGATTAGAACTCACTTCCCTAGAAGGCAGCTCCCAACCTACCGTCAAATGGAAGTCATTTGGGTCATGCCCCATTGACCCCCATCCCAAACCACTGAAGGCTATGGTTAGAGGAACTTCAAAAGAATGCGCCAGTGGGTGGCATTCACTTGTAGTCCCAGCTACTTGGGGAGCTGAGGTGGGAGGGTGGCTTCAGCCCAAGAGTTCAAGTGAGCTATGATCACACCACTGTACTCCAACCTGGGCGATAGAGTGAGCCCCTGACACACACACACACACACACACACACACACACACACACACACACACACACAAGCAAAGAAAAGGAAAGAGAGAAAATGGTGAGTCTTGAGGGCTGTGCCGAAATGAAGCTGTGGGTAGCTGCCAGTAGACAGCTGTGGTCTGCACAGCCAGTATGGATCTCTTTCTCACTGACAGGCAGGCAAATGAAGTGGAGGCCTCGCTGGCTAGTGACAAGTGCAAGAGAAATGAGGGTGGGGATGAATAGAAGCTGTCTGGAGAAGTACAAAAATCAGCCAGGCGTGGTGGCGCACGCCTGTAGTCCAAGCTACTCGGGAGGCTGAGGCAGGAGAATCACTTGAACCCAGGAAGCGGAGGTTGCAGTGAGACAGAGCGAGACTCCATCTCAAAAGAAGAAGAAGAAGAAAGAAGAAGAAGAAGAAGAAGAAAGGAAGAAGAAGAAGAAGAAGGAAGAAGGAAGAAGGAAGAAGGAAGAAGGAAGGAAGAAGGAAGAAAGAAGAAGCTGCCTGGCGAGTTCCAGAACAGGGGCAGCAGGACCCTCGCTGATTTGTCAGTAGTGGCCTTCGTGTCCACTCCCTGCCTGGTCCCTTGGTCCCCACTTGCCCCAAACCCCCACAGTTTTGAGCCGTCTATTCCAGTGCCCCAGAAACGCCTCTGCAGCTGTGACCCATCCCCAATTCTGACTTTGATTCTGAGCCAAATGCCTTCCACCCTCCTTGGCTCTATCTTTGATTGCATTGTAACTGCTCAATCCTCATCTGCTAGCCCACTGGGTCAGCGTCATTCTCTAAAGGGATGCTTTCAGTGACTGACCACAGTAATTGCTTTTCCTATTAGCTTTATGCTCCAACACAATGTTTATAGAGAGGCACAGAATCAAAACCTATGCATGGAGATCCAGATTGAAACCACCCCTCAAGTTTCAGCTGTGGTGTGGATGGTTGCCCTCTCCTGCCCTCTGATATTCGACATTCTCACTACAAAAGAGAAACCTTCACTGGTTTGCTTGGGGAGGAGAGTGCGGGATGAGGGAATGTCTGAATTCTTAGGAGTGTTGCTGCTTCATCTGAGGAAGCCTGGGAAGGCAAGGTGGATGGGATGGGTCAGCCCTCAACATCCATTCCACCTTTGTCCAAGTGTCCCTCCGAGGACCACGGAGGCTAGAACCAACAGACTGCAGTCCCAGACCCGGCACAGCCAGGGTTGTGACAGTGATCTCGGTTTGATGGTTGTGAGGTGGAGGCTGCCCTTCTGTGCCTGCAGGCAAGTTTGCCCCTGGTGGTCTTGAGCTTTTCTATGGCAGATGAGCAGAGGCTGCCCCACACCCAGCATCTGGTCACTAGCTTCCTGGGTGTCCATGTGGACTGTGGCAGGTACAGTGTGATCCAGCAACCAGTTGAGGTTCATGGCAGCTTCCTTTTTTTTTTTTTAGAGACAAGGTCTTGCTCTGTTGCCTAGGCTGGAGTGCAGTAGAACAATCACAGATCTCTGCAGCCTCAACCTTCTAGGCCCAAGCTATCCTCCCACCTCAGCCTCCTGAGTAGCTGGAACTACAGGCATGTGCCACTACACCTGGGTAGTTTTCAAAATTTTTCATAAGGACAGGGTCTCGCCACGTTGCTGAGGCTGATCTCAAACTCCTGGCCTCAAGCAATCCTCCCGCCTCAGCCTCCCAAAGAACTGGGATTATAGGTGTGAGCCATTATGCCCCACCTGGCAGCTTCTCGATTATGGCCCAAATTCATGATTCTGAAGTTGGAAGCTGCCTGCTCTTAGAAGATTGGAAGACCAACTCTAAGGCATGACTTAGCTTGTAATCCATTTCTTCAAATGTCATAGTGTTTTTATAAGTACATTAATATCCTAAATCCTGGGCCAGGCGTGGTGGCACATGCCTGTAATCCCAGCACTTTGGGAGTACAAGGTTGGTGGATCACGAGGTCAGGAGATCGAGACCATCCTGGCCAACATGGTGAAACTCCATCTTATTTTTTAAAAATCCTAAATTCCCTCCTAATGAAACTTATTTGAGAGGATTCTGTCCTCTGCAAGCCAACTCTGCCCATGCAGGATTTGAAGACCTCAGAGTTCCTGTGTGTGTGACATTGCACAAAAGATACTTTATGGGAAGATAAAATTGTGTGTGTGTTTGTGTGTCTGTGTTTGGAAAATTACCTACTTGTTATAACACAAATATATGAATACTCAAAAAGACATTTTGGCCGGGTGTCGTGGCTCACACTTGTAATCCCAACACTTTGGGAGGCTGAGGCAGGAGGATTGCTTGAGCCCAGGAGTTCCAGACTAGCCTGGCAAACAAAGCACGACTCTGTCTCTAGAAAAAGTGAAATAACTATCTGGGCATGGTGGTGCATGCCTGTAGTCTCAGCTACTTGGGAGGCTGAGGCAGGAGGATCACTTGAACCTGGAAGATCAAGGCTGCAGAGAGCTATGGATTGTCCCACTGCACTCCAGCCTGGACGACAGAGTGAGACTGTCTTAAAGAAGAAAAAAAGACATTTTGTTTTAAAATAGTCATTATACAATGGTCAGGTGAGGCAGCACAGTGTCCAAATGATGAAATGACCTCCATTGAGGGGCACATGGATATCATGTGCCTCCAGACGTGGTGGCTTGAGAAGGACACGAGCATCCCCTATGCAGTCTCCCATGATGAATGCACAGCGTCAATCCAGTCATGAGGAAACATCAAACAAACACAAAATAAGCAATATTCCATTAAACGGGGACTGGCAGGATGCAACTCCTCAAAAACATTGATGTCCTGAAAGGCAAATGGTGACAGAAGTGTTCCAGATTAAAGGAAGCTCAGGAGACATGGCAACTAAATGCAGCATCTGATCCTAGACTGGATCCTATCCTGCAGTGGGAGAAACACTATAAAGAACATTATTGGGTCAACTGGCAACACTGGAACATAAACATGAATTTAACATTGAGTTAAAAGCATCATGACCAGGTATGTTGGTGCATGCCTACAGTCCCAGCTACTCCAGAGCCTGAGGCCAGAGGATCACTTGAGCCCAGGTATTCAGATCCAGCCTGGGCAACACGGCAAGACCTCATGTAAAAAAAAAAAAAGAGAGAGAGAGAGCATCATAGCAATGTAAATTCATGAAGTTGATGACCTCAGTTATGAAAGAGAATATCCCCGTTGATATGGTTTGGCTCTGTGTCCCCACCCAAATCTCATGTTGAATTGTGATGCCCCCTAGTGTTGGGGAAGGTGCTTGTGGGAGGTGATTGGATCTTGAGGGCCAAATTTCCCCCATGCTGTTCTCATGATAGTGAGTGAGTTCTCATGAGATCTGATGGTTTCAAAGTGTTAGGCAGATCCCCCCTTGCGCTCTTTCTCTCTCTCTCTCTCTCTCTCTCTCTCTCCTGCTGGCTTCCCCTTCGCCTTCCTCCACGATTGTAAGTTTCCTGAGGCCCCCAGTCATGCTTCCTGTTATAAGCCTGCAGAACTGTGAGTCAAACCTCTTTGCTTCATAAATTACCCAGTCTCAGCAACCTCTACCTCCCGAGTTGAAGTGGTTCTCCTGGCCTCAGCCTCCTGAGTAGCTGGGATTGCAGGTGTGCGCTGCCACGCCTGGCTAATTTTTGTATTTTTAGTAGAGGCGGGGTTTCACCATGTTAACCAGGCTGGACTCAAACTCCTGAGCTCAGGTGATCCACCCACCTCAGCCTCCCAAAGTGCTGGGATTACAGGCGTGAGCCACTGCATCCAGCCTTGAAATCATGTCCTTTGGGACAGCATGGATGCAGCTGGAGGTCGTGCTCCTAAATGAATTAATTTAGGAACAGAAAATCAAATACTACATGTTCTCACTTACAAGTAGGAGCTAAACAGAGAGTACACATGGACATAAAGATGGAAACAGTAGGCACCAGGGACTCCACAAGAGAGGAGCGAGGGAGGGGGCAAGGGATGAAAATCTACCTTTCAGTTTCTATATTCACCATTTGGGTGGCGGGTTTAATATTAAGCCTGGACCCCAGCATTATGCAACATATTCATGTAACCAACTTGCACATGTACCCCTTGAATCTAAAATCTTAGAAAAAGCAGTAAAGTATGAGGTTTACGGGGCCCAGCAGAAGATGATGTAAGTCAGCTTCACATGCTTCCTTGCTGGGCACCTGCAGTGCTCAGAACCGCCTGGGGCCCTCCTGGATGTCGGGGAACATCCCCTCTCTGTGATGGAAACTGCCTGAGAGGCAGATGGAGGGCCAGGCACCAGGACTGGAAAGAGAACAGTGAAGTGGAGCAAGGAAAAGTGAAGAGCTGCCGAGCACAGGACTCAGTGGCCAGGGCTGGCCTCAGGAAAG
The DNA here is from genome assembly GCA_004027715.1 of Plecturocebus donacophilus. Lineage (NCBI taxonomy): Eukaryota > Metazoa > Chordata > Mammalia > Primates > Pitheciidae > Plecturocebus > Plecturocebus donacophilus. Next base: position 8,420 of record PVKP010016998.1, read on the forward strand.
CCTCCTCCCCACCAGAACTGGACACAGAAGGGTCCAGTTCTGAAGACTGGAGGGAAATCTGTATGTGGGTGGGGAGGAAAGAGCAGAAAGAGAGGAAGCATCCGGGGACCTGATCCCCACGAACAGCTGTGTCCGCAGCACACGGTTCCCAGGCCACATCTCTGCATTCTGAGCAGCAAGTCACAGGGCCATTCATTCATTCATTCACTGTTTAACTAATATTTATTAAGTGCTTGACATATGCTGAGTTCTGTGTTATAAAGACTATCCTGGGATAGAGTTGGGAGAAGAAGCAGGCGCATAAGCCTTAATGTGATCAATACTTGAAGGTAAGCAGGAACCAAGTGCCAGGGAAAGGTTGGTGGGGGCAAGAGGCCTCTGGAAACTGTAACTCAAGGGCAGCTTCATGGAAGGGAAATTTGAACACGGCTGTGAAAGATGAGTTTGAAATAATCCACAAAGTGTGGTACAGCAAAGAAGAACACAGACTCCAGCATCGAGACATCTGGGCTTTTATCCTCTGTCTGCGACTGGGGCCAGGGGTAGGCTGAAGCAAGAGAAGTGTCTAGAGCTGCAGATTTGAGGTGACTCTCGGGGCTGTGCGACGGCAGGCTGACAGCTCCTCACATCACGTGCCTGGGCGCCTCTGTCACTGCCCCAAGCTGTGTCCTGGCTCTCTGTCCAGCTCCATCACCCCAGCCAAGCTCTTCACTCCCTGGTCTCTGTTTCCTCACATACTGGGCGCTGGGCCAGGGAGGCGATGGGAGGACACCCCACATCCCTGCATGTCTTTTCCACTAGCAGACTTGACGGGACAGTCCCGGGGGTGTGCCCAACGAGCAGAGGAGCCTCTCTGAAGCAGTGCACCAGGCCCCAGGCCTGAAATAAATACTAGGTTTGCTTTAATTCCCTCTGCCTTTCCTGTTTACTTGTGGCTTTTGATGCCTCTCTCCCCCACTTAGCATGGGAAACTGAAGACATTGCATTGTCATTTTATAGTGGAGGAATAAGATTTCTAATAAGGTTTAAATGGGAAATGAGCTTCTTAAGTATCACGCTGAGCAGTCCACATTATAACCAAGGGAAAAAGAGCCTGAAAAAAATCATTAAACTCTGTGCTGCAGTAAAGGAAGATGGACCACAGGAGAAAGGCCATCCAGTGACTCAGTCTGCAAAATGACCAGGGTGTGAGGAAGATTCTGGCCTCTCCAGTCAAGTAGTAGAGGAAGTAACTACAGCTATGATGGTATTTCAGTCAACAATGGGCCACATAGATGATGCTGGTCCCATAAGATTATCATGGAGCTGAAAAATTCCTATTGCCTAGTGATTTGTGTTACAGCTGCCTGCAGGATTCAGTACGGTAACCTGCCGTACAGGATTGTAGCCTAGGAGCCACAGGCCCAATCACACAGCCAGGTGTGCAGCAGGCTACGCTATCTAGGTTTGTGTACATGCACTCTGTGATGTTCGCACAATGACGCAATCACCTAACAATGCGCTTCTCAGAGCTTATTGCCATCGTTAAGCAATGGATGACTGTACTCAGAGCAATCTTCAGCAGGTGAGCATTTTTGGACAGCTGCTCTTCAAGACAAGACAGCTCAGCTTTGCTGAGCTACAGTCCCCATACTGACTGACTACTGGACACTCCACTCGGGTGTTCCCACAAGCACTCCAAATTCAACTCTCCCTAAACAAAAGTTATCCCTTTCACCCATTCCCCTGCCACCCTACCCACCACAGACTACGCAGTCTGCTAAAGGAAACTCTGGGGGTGACTAGAGTTCTGGACAATTCCCTCTTCCGTATTCAGTGCGCTGGCAGGTGCCAAGCCTTTGGTTTCCACCACCTTGGGGTGTGAGGATGCTCTCCCTGCCTCCCCATCCTCTCTGCCAATGCCCAAGTCCAGACCCTCACTACTCACCTGGATTCAACAGGAGTCTCCTAAGTTATCTCGTTTTCAGCCCAGCTCTTTTCCAGGCAACCCTCAATATTGCTGCTTTGGTTTTTCATTTATTAAAAATAGTATGAAATCTATTATTTCTATATTAGAAAGTCAACACCAGAATCACCACCACCCAGGATAACAAATAGGACATTTCCCTTTCCTTAGAGCAGTTACATGCAGGAAGGCAGGAGACTGCCAGATAGAAAGCCAACGAGAGATGCCTGCAGGGAGTGAACGAGCTTCCAGAGAAACCGAACTGCCCAAAGAAGGGGACTTTTTTAGGAGACTTTTTTTTAACAGAGTCTCACTCTGTCACCCAGGCTGGAGTTCAGTGGTGATATCTTGGCTCACTACAACCTCCGCTTCCCGGATTCAAGCAATTCTCATGCTTCAGCCTCCGAGTAGCTGGGATTACAGGTGCATGCCACCATGCCTGGCTAATTTTCATATTTTTAGTGGAGACAGGGTTTCACCATGTTGCCCAGGCTGGTTTCGAACTTCTGGCCTCAAGTGATCTGCCCACTTCGGCTTCCCAAAGTGCTGGGATTATAGGCGTGAGCCACCTCACCCAGCGACTTTCTTTTTTTTCTGGCTGAAGATACCTCCCCATTGGTAGAACATTCATGGAGAGGTGATCAGCTAAAAACTATACATTCATCCTGGGACCCACCAGCTGCCCAGGACCTAGAAAAGTTTTGGGCTCCAGGGGAATGCTGAGAATGGGTCAGCCGGTGCCACTGGGAGAGGCAGAGCCAGATGAGGACAGCGCTGCTGCTCGTCTCCTCATTATTATGCACTAAGCACCTGCCATGTGCCAAACTGAACACGAGGGGCGCTATGCGGCTGGCCCTTACCTTCATGACAACCCCTTGACACACATGAAATTCTTCCTATTTCAATCGCTTGAGCCCAGAAGACAGAGGTTGCCATGAGCTGAGATCGCACCACTACACTCCAGCCTGGGCAACAGAGTGAGACCCTTTCTCAAAAAAAAAAAAAAAAAGATTTTAAAAAATAATAATCATTCCTATTTTACAGATGAGGAAATCAAGCTGCTTGTCCAAGGTTAGCTGACTTGTAAATGGCAGAGCCAGGATTCAAATCCAGGTTGTGTTATACTGTATCCTAATGTAATATAAAGTAAAAAATAGAAAAAGATACCAAAGAAAATAAAATTCAGTGTTTTAAACACACATGACTTTCTAATGATTGATGTACAAGGAAACTGTGTCTCCAAGATAGACCCCTTTCTCTAGCCAGGACACCCACAGTGGAGGTGTTGTCTTGCTTATGGCCACCGAATGGCATGCAGATACTGGGAAGAGACCCCCGGGGGTCCCAGAAGTGAGGTATTGCACGGGCTTTGAGTTTTTCTTTCTTTTTTTTAGAGACTGAGTCTCTCTCTATCGCCCAAGCTGGAATGCAGTGGCGTAATCTTGGCTCACTGCAACCTCTGCCTCCCAGGTTCAAGAGATTCCCCTGTCTCAGCCTCCTGAGTAGCTGGGATTACAAGCACCCGCCACCACGCCCAGCTAATTTTTCTATTTTTAGTAGAGACAGAATTCACCATGTTGGCCAGGCTGGCATTGCAAGAGTTCTGAAAAATCTTACAAAAATCTGCAAATGTAGAGGTGGTATGGTGTGTGTGTGAGATGTGAGTGTGCTATGTGTATGTGAGGTGTGGTGTGTGAGGATGAGGATGGGTGGTGTGAGTGTGTGTAGTGTATGTGTATATGATGTGTGGTATATGAGTGTGTGGGGTGTGTGGATGTGGAGGGCATGAGGAGTGTGCTGTGTGTGGTGTGGGTGTGAGTGTGCGTGTGTTGTGTGTGTGATATGTGGTGTGTGTATCTGGTATGGGATGCGGGGTGTGAGTATATGTGTGACTGCGTGTGTGTGGTGTGTGATGCATGCATGTGTGTGTGTGTGTGTGTATGTGGTGTGAGGTGTGGGGGCTGAGTGTGTGGTGTGTGTGTATGTATGGTGTGTATTGTGGTGGGGTGCAGAGTGTAATGTTCTGTGGGGAGTAGGTTCATGGGACCTGAATGAATAGGGCATAGCCTGGACTGCTCTTGGACCTCAGATATCTCCCAATCGAAGGCTCACCTCAAAAACTCCAAGACCAATCAGGTGGGCTTAATGACTTTGAACTGAGGGAGGGCATCTGAGCCGCAGGGAGAAGTCAGAAGCCCCTAAAGCAACCCTCCTACCCACAGCTTCTTCGAGACGCCCAGGGCCTGTAACTACCTGTAACGTGAATTCTGAGCACTGTCATCATTCAAGGGTGTAAGCTGAGACTCCCAAGAAGTCTGTGGCCCCCAAGAAGCTGAGCCCATGGGCTTCAGCCAAAAGGAACCCCCTACAGGGAGCTGCGCTGTCCAGGAGTGGGGCAGGGGCAGGAGCTCGGCTGCCACCAGCCTCAGGCTGCTCTTCCCGCAGCTGCCGCACTCCAGTCACCACGAAAGACAAATTGGGTCATGGACTTCTGGAAGAGGGGCCTTGTGTCAGGTTCCTGGGGAAAAGAGACTGGCCTCAATGTAGCAGGATGATCTGTCATCATTTTCTGGAGGCTAATTATAAATCTGAAACCAGAGCATTGCCTATTTTGGAAGCTCCTCAAAGGACAGCAAAAAGCTGACAAAGCCCAGCTTTCCAGTCACATCGGGCAAATGGCCCACCATGCCATGGCCTAGATCCCTGGGCTGTAAAATATGACTGTCTAATTACTTGCTTAAAACTGGGCCACAATAATATTTTGAAAGGGGCTTGTGGAGTTCTGGTATCTCAGACACCTAAAGAGGTCACTGAACTCCAGGTGAGCTCGTCCGCATGCAGTCTGTGCAGGCGAAACAGGCTTCTCATCGTGCGGGATTTGCCAGCCAACTTCAGCTTTTGTTAGGCTCCGTTAATATGCAACGGCTTGTCAGGAAATTCTTCCCACATTGTCTCAGTGTCCGCAAGGGGCATCCCTGGTGCTGTCGCTGGACTCTGTGCTGAGTTATGCTGGGCGCTGCCACTGACCCAGGTACAAGCCACCCCTCCAGGGCAGAAGGGTGGCATCGCCCTCAGAAAAAAAAAAGAGGCAATCCCAAGACCTCTGACAGGAAAGGAGGACCTGAAGGACGTCATAGTCACACAGCAGAGGCCACTCTGGCCCTCTGGGCCATAATCCTCAGGGCTAGACCTCAAAGCGTCTAAACACGCTTCAGGGACTCTCAGGGGGTAGGAGTTACCAAAAGGCAGCCCAGGAACTCGGCCAGGAGGCGTCCACGGCCAGGACCTCAGCGCAAACCCGAGACAGCTGTCTGTCGGAAGCCAGGCCAGGAGGTGCCCATCACTAAATGTGCCTTATTATCCCGAGGGCTCCACTCCAGGCCCCCTAGGCTGAGCGTGCCCCCTGCCCTTCTCTTAGGAGGGCTGAATCATGGCATTTCATTTGTGAGAGTATCTTCCGCTCTCCCTGTTGATCTTGTTGACTCAAATGTTTCCTTGCGCTTCTCTGATCTCTGCGTCCATTTAGCCAATAGTAACTGAGCACCTGCTGCGCGCTCAGTGCTGAGGATCCGTCGCAGGACGCAGGGTGCCTGTCCTCATGGGATTCACATGCAGAGATGCGACTTGCAGCTCCTGAGACTGGGCCCTGCGCTCTCCCCGCCGTGTGTTCTGCCCTCCTGTGGGAACAGCAGCTGGCTGAGCAGGATGAAACGCCCCCGCCTGGACTGCACCCTGTTGCCCACGACCAGAGCTTTCTAAACACGTGTGCTCTCTCACTGTGAGTCCAAACGCTGGGGAGCTCCCAGCGAGATGGTCCTGTGCTGGGCCTGCCAGGCAATGTCAGGAGGGTACATGGCCTGGGGACCCCAGCGTGGTCAGCAACTGTGGATGCTGGGCTGCTGCTGGGCCGGGGATGGGCCTGACTCAGAACAGTCAAAATTGATCACTGATTGTCCACTGGGCTGCGATTAAACTAGCTAGATGTCCTCTTATGCCTTAGCTCTCAACACTGATTCATAGTTAATTCCCAGACTTGAGTGAAGGAACAAATCCTGATGAAACCCTTGGTTCCATGAACAATGGGAGGGAAGGTAAGGGGTCTTAGTCATAATCAGGCAGTTCCAGGCCATTGACATGACCTTCATGCTGTCACTCCAACCCCTGTGCCAAGTGTCACCCAGCAGAGGAGGGCTGGGAGTTCAACAGACCACTTGGGATAAAACAGGTGAGGTCTCCGAGCCAGCTCATTGATGGCTTACACACACCGGCGCTTCGCTTCTCCATTCCTCTCCCTCTTATCCACCTTTCGACCTCACCACCACCGTCTAGTACTTTTTCTAAAAGGGAGTAGGGAAAACATTTATTTTCTATGTCCTATGAAGTGTTCAGAAAAAAATGAAACTAAATGGGGACTTGGAATGTTCTCTTCCTGCTGATTGTCCAAAGCATTTCCAGTGGAATGGATCTGCAGACGCTGGCTACCGCCATTTGTGAGAGGGCAGCCCTGGGCAAACAGAGCACTGCCTGGGCAGAAGTCTCAGGAACCCCCAGCTCAGACGACATCATCTGATGAGTGCTGGGCACATTCCCAGACATACCTCCCTAAATATGTCATATTAGATGTGATGTAATTATTTACTAGATGAGAAATAATGTTGGGGAAGTCAAACCGCCTAAACAGGCATGCTGATTATTTTTCTTTACTCTCATCTATTTCGTAAGAAAAAAGTATTCTTTTTTAAGGGGTGGGGTGGAGTTTTATTCTTGTTGCCCAGGCTGGAGTACAATGACACAGTCTTGGCTCACTGCAAGCTCTGCCTCCTGGGTTCAAGCTATTCTCCTGCCTCAGCCTCCCTAGTAGCTGGGATTACAGGCACCTACCACCATGCCCAGCTAATTTTTGTATTTTTAGAAGAGATGGGGTTGCCCAGGCTGGTCTCGAACTCCTGACCTCAGGTGATCTGCCTACCTCAGTCTCTCAAAGTGCTGGGATTACAGGCGTGAGCCACCATGCCTGGCCAAGAAAAAATATTTGTAAACAACTTTAACACAAATCCACTACTACTAAACCCCAAGCAGCTAAGGTTTCATGGCAACAAGTACATCCAGTGTCATAACACTAACAAATGATCGCATTAAACTCTGACCAGCAAGTCTCGGGGCGATATTCCAGGCTCAAGCATCAGAGATCTTGTCTCATGACCTCTTGAATCATAACATCTGCTGTGGGTGTCTGCTGTTAACTCTGGGGTAAGTCAGCGTCACATCGGGTTCTACACCAATCCTGTCCACGCCAGGCGAGAAGCAGCTGCTGCAGTGTGTAACAGGGCACCGGGTGATTATTATTTCAGATAAAATAGACATCTAATATGCTGCTTAAACAATTGCATTCCGGCCTGGAAAATCTACCTGCTGATTTCACTGCCAGGCAAAGCATCCTCAGAAGCAGCTGCCGCTTTCCACAATAGCACTGGTGATCTCATGAAATTGCATCTCCTGATTTTGTTCCCATTTAAACTTCACTTGCTCATGCCAGTGACGGTGGAGAGACAATTGCTGCCTTCCACTCCACCTTCAGCTTAGTCATCTCAAGTGATTTACTTGTACGTGCATAATCACCCTCATCTCAAAATGAAATAAAAGAGGAAATCTGGACTTTATTGTTGCAGTGTCTGCTTACTACCTCGTCCTTTCTGGGTTTTTTTTTTTTTCTTTTCAGTTGAATGCATTGCTCCTTATTCTTTTCCTCCTACTCAAAAATGTCCACACTTGTATTCCTTTCACAGTTTCCACTAGAAATCATACTTTCCAGAGGAACATTTCTCCCATTTTTTTTGCCCTAAAGCCTGAGCATTTGATTAAGCCAGAAGTGGTTCCAGGATTAAAAATGAAAGGTTTCTGGATTTCAGTCAGAGGCTAAGTTATTCACTAATTTTTTTTTTTTTTTTTTACGACAGAGTCTCTCTCTGTCACTCAGGCTTGAGTGCAGTGACACGGTCATGGCTCACTGCACCCTCTGCCTCCTGGGCTCAGGTGATCCTCCTGCCTCAGCCCTCTTTGTAGCTGGGACCAAAGGTGCATGCCACTATGCCTGGTTGATTTAAAAAAAAATTTTTTTTGTAGAGGCAGTATCTTGCCATGTTGGCCAGACTAGTCTTGAACTCCTGGCTTTAAGGAATCCTCCTATCTCAGCTTTCCAAAGTACTGACATTACAGGTGTGTGCCATCTCACCTGGCCCCTACATCTTAAGGAAATTCTGAGTTCTTGTTTTAGAGTTACTTGTTTAACTATTTGTGTTGCTTTCTTGCTGCTCTGAAGAGTTTTTATAGCAATTAAAACACAAGTAACCAGAAACAGCTAAGTTTACAAAGTCATTGGAGAATGGGCTTAGTAAAGCAGAGCATACCAAAGAGCCAATGCCACTAAATAGCCACTAAAAAGTGTGGATGTGAAAGTTGTTAAATATTTTTAAAAATCAGATTAGATAACCTGATCTCACTTTTGTTGATATGTGGCTAGATATATACGTAAATGTCTTAAAATGCATAGAAAGGGGACTGGGGAATTGCACATTGAGCAATCCGTGGGAACGGGAACATTTCTATATCACGGGATCTATTACAAGAGGAATGTATTGCTTATGTAATATATATGCATATACGTATACATACATACATGCGTATGCACGCCAAAGAGAACAGCAACTTCAAATTTTATTACAGTTCCACAATGTTTACATGTTATACTTCCTCTATTTATATAGTGGTATTATCAGTCCTAGAGGCTGAAAATTATTACTTTTTTTTCTTCTTTTTGGGTGTGTATGACAGAGTCTCTCTCTGATGTCCAGGCTGGAGTGCAGTGGCGTGACCTCTGCCTCCCAGGTTTGAGCAATTTTCGTGCCTCAGCCTCCCATGTAGCTTGAATTATAGGCACACACCACCACACCCTGCTAATTTTTGTATTTTTAGTAGAGATGGGGTTTTACCATGTCGGTCAGGCTCGTCTTGAACTCCTGACTTCAGCTGATCCTCCCACCTTGGCCTCCCGAAGTGCTGGGATTACAGGCATGAGCCAGCACTCCCAGCTGCCTCTTCCTCCTCCTCCTTCTTTTGCTTTTAATAGAGATGGGGTCTCACCACGTCACCTAGACTGGTCTCAAACTTCTGGCCTCAAGAGATCCTCCGGCCTCAGCTTCCCAAAGTTCTGGGATTACAGGCATGAGCCACCACGCCCGGCCATTACTACTCTTCAGCTTACAGACTTTGAGGACTTTGTCTTTCCTTTACTGCAATTGTTCTCAACTTTGGATGCACATTAGAATCACCCAAGAAGTTTCAAATCTCAATGCCCCAGGCCATATCCTGGACCAATTTCACTTAGGATCTCTGTGGGTGAAACTGGCATCAGTATTGTTTGAAGCTCCCTGGGTGATTTCAGTGGGTATCCAATGTTGAGAAACACTGCTTTCCTCTGTAAACTCAAGAGCAGAATCTATGTCTGGTTGGTCTTTTTGCCTTCCAAGCTCCTAAGTTAGTGATGTATATTAGCATAGGATATAATGAAGAGATCTGGACCTTCCTATATTCCCAAAGAGACAACAGGGAATTGAGTAATATATTAGAACTATCGAAAGCATGCAGATTCACAGCACCCAACAGGCAGCAGTCACACACTCCTGCTGGTGTCTCCAGTGGGCCAGTGGACCTCTTGGACATGCATAACACACACACACACACACACACACACACACACACACACACACACACCCCCCGAGTTCTTTCTCTATTCCTAAGAATTTGGTGTTGAGTTTCTTGGGTCAAGCGATAACCGAGTAGTGAAAAACAAAAGCCCCCAGCCAGCTGTTCCATTAAGTGATGTCAATGAGAAGATGATGAAGTCATCACTTAATTGATGTCAATCAGAAGATGATAAGTCACTACTGAGCAGAAGGCCAGCTGGAGGAATCCCTCTTTCTCCTCATTCCTGTGTCCCAACGTTGATGACGTGATTTTGGAGATAGTTTCAAACTGTGACTGGCCTTTCCTTGGGACCCATTTGAAAAATTGAAGTTCTTCAGATATACAGTCATCCCTCAGTATCCATGGAGGACAGATTCAAGGACTTCTCCGAGACACCAAAATCCGAGGATGCTCAAGTCCCTGATAGAAAACAGCATCATATTTGATGATGACCTACACACATCCTCCCAAATACTTTAAATCATCTCTAGATTACTTATATCTAGTATAATGTAAATACTATGTCAACTATCACCGTACTACATTTTTCAGGGAATAAATGACAACGAAAAGAAGTCTGCACATGTCCTTAACACAGGTGCAATTTTTTTCAAATATGTTTGATCCAGAGTTGGTTAAATGCACAGATACGGAATCCACAGATACCCAGGGCCAAGTACATTTGAGTTTCTTCATAAAGATGATGTCAGAGGCTACGTCTTTCCCCCTGCACAGCTAATGTTTCTGGCTTCAGTGGTCTTACCTAAAACTTGAGAGCTTTAAATATTATTGATCCCCAGCTCTACCAAGCCTGTTTTAAAAGAGTCAATGCTGAAGGCACAGGGTCCCTTTTTATTGGGCAGACACTTGGAATTGTCCAGGCTTGACATGGCCCTCTGACCAATACAAGTGGCTATATTAATTGTCTAGCTGTCAATTTCTTGATGACAAGATTTCAAGGGCAGAATGTCTGATGTCTGAGTGGATTATAATTCCATTCTAAAATCTCTGTAATAGATTGATAAGGTAATTTCTAAAATAATCCATGCAACACTGAATTTACCTTGTGCCTTCTTTAATTGTTACAAGATGCTTAGAACATGGTTCCATTTTCAAATCTTCATAGAATGCTATTGCTTTTTTCCCCCCCAGTCCTGCAGGCCATAGTACCACAAAAATATTTTATAAAACTGTATCACTTACTAAACCTCTAAAATGAGTGAGTCCGTGTATTTTTAAAATAAAGCAATTCCCTAATTATTTGGGACAGTATCTGCCTGTTATGTCATTTAGGAGCACATGTATTTATGAGCTTACGAGTCCAAACACAAAGAAATAATGGTATTAAATTCCAGTATTTTGGAGAAAAAAAATATGTTAAATCAGCTATATATTTATATATGTGATTTACATACAGGATATATAAATAGATTCTTTCCTTTGTAACAGTATAAAAATTGCAAACTTTTCATCAAGGCGCAAACTGAAATTAAGAAAAAACTGGCTGGGCATGGTGGCTCACGTCTGTACTCCCAGCACTTTGGGAGGCCAAGAGGGGTACAGATTGCCTTAGGTCAGGATTTTGAGACCAGCCTAGCCAACATGGTGAAACTGTGTCTCTACTAAAAATACAAAAATTAGACAGGCATAGTGGCATGCACCTGTAATCCCAGCTACTCAGGAGGTTGAGGCAGGGGAATCTCTTAAACCAGGGAGGTGGAGGTTGCAGTGAGCTGAGATTGTGCCACTGCACTCTAGCCTGGGCAACAGAGCAAGATTCCATCTCAAAAAAGAAAGAAAGAAAGAAGAAAGAAAGAAAGAAAGAAAGAAAGAAAGAAAGAAAGAAAGAAAGAAAGAAAGAAAGAAAGAAAGAAAGAAAGAAAGAAAAAGAAAGAAAGGAAGGAAGGAAGGAAGGAAGAAAGAAAGAAGGAAAGAGAGAAAGAAAGAAAGAAAAATCTATGGTCCCTTTGTAGCAGGAGTGGCAGGGAACAAACCTCTCAAACACCGAACTGACGAAGGAGGTGGCTTTTTATTTGGCTGGGAGCTGTGGGGGGCTATATTCTCATTTACTGAGTTCCCCAAGCTGCAGCTTCTCTCCCCTTTCATAGGCTTCCAAAGCTAAAGGGGAAACTGAGGCAGAACTATGTCATTGTCCATTTTCTGGACGTCGGAACTTACAATCTTTTGGCTTCGTTGATTTGCTAATTCATATGCAGTGCGTGCAGGGACCAGCGAGGGAGGGGGCTTACAGAGAAAAGACAAAAGCAACAAGCTGTTTGTTGGCAGAGGAGTTTACAGGAGGGAGCCTGGTCTGTGGAGACGTGGGGTCATTAACCAATGCCAGGCCCCAGCCAGCAGAGATAGCATTTATTTGCAGCTCTTTCAAGGTTAAAAGATAGCAGAGACACTAGAAACTAAAAAGGGAGTCATTTCCCCAGCTCTTTGGTATTTTATTTCATTTTTTTTTTCCTTCTTCACTCTCCTTCCCATCTGGAAGTAGGGGGAAGAGGTGAAATTGAAGTAGACGAGGGGTGTCCCCTCTTACCTTTGGCATGTGCTCTCTTAGGATGACATTTTCAGAGCCCATTATTACTGGACAGGCGTCTGCTCACCTGCAACACACATGGATTTGTTCATGTTAACTCTCGCACAGATTTGCATCATTTAATGCACATATTTCTTGCTTTGTTCATTCCTTTGATATTTAATTCGTAGTTAGTGTGGTTTATTTCATAGTAGCTATTTATTGAAGTTTGTGTTAAAACAAAATTCTCTCTCCCCTCTCTAGTTCTCTCAGAGGCTCTGCCCTTCCAGTAGCCTCTGTCAATTTGAGTCCACCCCACTTCTCTCTTCTGTCCCTTTGCTACGCATCCCTACTCATCATTCCTGGCTTCAGAATTCTGGGAAGAGGCTGAATGGGAACTACCATCAGTGTCCCAGGATAGGAGAAACTCCTGTGCAGAGCAATGGGTTAGGACCACCACCAGCAACGCAAATGAGGGCTAGCCCACTTCACTCTGCAGTCCTAGGCATGCTACCTTCCATAGAGACACTACATAATAAACACCAAATAAACAAATGAAGGAACAATAAGCCAGTGTGAATCGTGACTTGGTCTTCTTGGACATGATGATAGGTGTCTGAAGAGCCCCAGTTCTTTGTTGGTTCTGAAATTCAGCTCAGGCAGCTCCTCTTCCTGGGACCTTCACCTTCTTCAAGGGAAGCAGATGGATCTAGGATGCTGGGTGCTCACTCACCCTGGGCTGAACCTTGCACACAGGATACCTAGATTCATTCTCATCACGACTATATTCAGAGGGAAGAGCTAAGGCTCAGAGAAGTTAAATACTTTTTCTAAAGTTATCAAGGAAGTAAGTGGCAGAGCTAGGCAGGATTCAACCCAGATCCATCTGATTCCAAAGTCCAAGGTCATGAAAGGCAGGAATTTAACCAGTGAATGCCACACTTTAGCGCAAACATTGAAGAAAGGCTTTACACAATCAAAAGCCTGAGAAAATAGTTACCAGCACAGTTTATAAAACTTGGCATTTAACCATTTTTAATGCTTTTCTTACATACCCAAAAAGGAAATTAAATCAGAGGGTTTTTTTATTTGTTCAATATATTACATTCAGTTACAGTTTGTTTTTTTAATGCTCAAATTTTTCCTAATTATAAGTAAGGGGAAAGAAATCAGCATTTACCATCATTTTAGGAGCTACAGATCCACCCCAGTTCATGAAAGAAAGCCCCTTTTTACTGAAGAATGTTAGCCAGTAAAGAAAGAAGAAATGATAGAATTTGCAAACTACTAACTTGCAGTCTCCTGTGAAATGAATGATTTAGGAAAGAACATCAGTGAAAGTTTCAACCATTGGGTGAATGGTTGTGAGGAGGCAGGATCTTTGCTCATTACCAAAGTAACGACTTAATCCTTTTACAGTAACAATGTATTTCTACAAAGAAAATCCACAGTGGTCAGCCCCTCATCCAAGGGAGCAAACCCAGCATCCCCATCAATGCACAGCCTGCCACTCTGTGCCTGCTGATGTGAAGCAACAGGAAGTGTCTGGTGTCACCCATCAAGTCTTTTTTCCATTTACATTTAACCTGCATTTAACCAAGCCTTTAGAACTAACTTTAAGTGCACAGGAAATACACTTGCTAGAGTATCAAGTTAATGACACTACAAGGAAACTATTAGACATGTGGAACATTTTACAAGACAAACTGGCCACTTGCTTCAGAAAATCAATATGATAATGGGAAGAAGATCAGTGGTTTCTTGGGACAAAGAGTGGAGGGAGAATGATTGCAAAGGGGTATAAATAACATTTTCAGGGTGATAGAAATCTATATCTTGACTGGGGGGACAGTTACATTAGTGTATACATTTGTTAAAACCTATGAACAATAAACTTAGAGTGACTGCATTTTATTCTAATTAATTTTATTCTAATACCTTAACATGGTAGATTTTAAAAATAAAAACAAAATGTTAACATCACACGCAAAAAATCAAGTCAACAATTGCATTTATTTATTTATTTATTTTTGAGATCGGGTCTTACTCTGTTGCCCAGGCTGGAGTGCAGTGGCACAATCACAGCTCACTGCAGCCTCAACCTCCTGGGCTCAAATAATCCTCCTGCCACAGCCTCTCAAGTGGCTGGAATTATAGGCGTGCACCACCATGCCTGCCTACATTTTTTATATTTTGTAGAGATGGGGTCTCACCACGTTGCCCAGGCCAGTCTTGAACTCCTTGGTTCAAGTGATCCTCCTGCCTCCGTTTCCCAAAGTGCTAGGATTACAGAGAGGAGCCACTATGCCCAGCCCCGTTACATATTTCAAAAGACTAAAGAGCCATAGTAACCAGTTATAATGGGATAAATTTGCTTAGATTTGGACTCAAAAAAAAAAAAATGAACGACTAAGAAAAGCAGTTGTGGGGGTAACTGGGGGAATTTAAACATGGACTGAATGCTAGGTCACAATGAGGAATTTCTTAAATGTTCTTATGGTTATGTAGGACAATATTCTTATCATGTTTAGGAGAGAAGTGACATGATATCTGCAACCTAATTTGTTTTCATTTTGTTTGTTTGTTTTTGTTTTTGTTTTTTAGAGCTGGAGTCTTGCTTCGTAGCCAGGCAGTCGGTGCAGTAGTGTGATCTTGGCTCACTACAACCTCTGCCTCCCAGGTTCAAGCGATTCTCCTACCTCAGCCTCCTGAGTAGCTGGAATTACAGGTGCCCAGCATCAAGCCCGGCTAATTTTTGTATTTTTAGCAGAGACGGGGTTTCACCATGTTGGCCAGGATGGTCTCAATCTCTTGACCTTTTGATCTACCTGCCTTAGCCTCCCAAAGCATTAGGATTACAGGTGTGAGTCACTGCACCCGGCCCAACTTAATTTGTTTTTAATTTTACTTTAGTTTAAGTTTCAGGATACATGTGCAGGATGTGCAGGTTTGTTAACATAGGTAAACGTGTGTCATGGTGGTTTGCCACACCTATCAACCCATCACTTAGGTATTAAGCTCCACATGCATTAGCTATTTATCCTGATGCTCTCCCTCATCCTACCCTGCAACAGGCCCCAGCATATGTTGTTCCCCTCCCTGTGTCCATGTGTTCTCACTGTTCACCTCCCACCTATAAGTGAGAACATGCAGTGTTTGGTTTTCTGTTCCTGTGTTAATTTGCTGAGATAATGGCCTCCAGCTCCATCCGTATCCCTGCAGAGGACATGATCTCATTCCTTTCTACAGCTGCATAGTATTCCATGGTGTGTATGTACCTCATTTTTTTTTCCAGTCTATCATTGACGGGCATTTGGGTTGATTCCATGTTTTTGCTATTGTGAATAGTGCTGCAATGAACATGTGTGTGCATGTGCCTTTGTAACAGAATGATTTATATTCCTTTGGGTATATACCTGGTAATGAGATTGCTGAGTCAAATGGCATTTCTGGTTCTAGATCTTTGAGGAATTGCCATACTGTCTTCCATATGCGACTTAATTTTTATACCAAAAGGCATATAAATATGCAGGAAGATAAACCAAATACAGTCATGGGATGCATAACGACATTTCATTCAACGATAAGCTGCGTCTATGACAGTGATCCCAGAAGATTATAATGAAGCAGAAAAAGTCCTACTGCCTAGTATTTTTATTATTGTTTATTTATTACTTTTTATTATTCTACTTATTTTTTTTTATGTTAACTGTAAAACAGCCTTGGGCAGGTCCTTTGGGAAGAGTTCTAGAAGGCATTGTTATCACAGGAGCTGACAGCCCAACACCTGTTATTGTCCTGAAGGTCTTCCAGTGGGACAAGATACGGAGGTGGAGGATGGCGATACTGATGGCCCTGCCCCTGTGTAGATCTAGGCTAATGTGTGCATTTGAGTCTTAGTTTTTAACAAATAACTTTAAAAGGTAAGAAAAAAATAAAAAAATAGAAAACAGATTACAGGATAAGAATATAAAGAAAGAAAATCTTTTTGTACAACTGCACATTTACGTTTTAAGCTGAATGTTATTTAAAAAGAGCCAAAGAGTTAAAAAAAATTCAAAAAGTGTATAAAGTAAGAATGTCATGGTAAGTTAAGGTATTAACATATATTATCAAAGAAAGAAATATATATTATATATATATTATCAAAGAAAGACACATATTATATATATATATTATCAAAGAAAGAAAAAATTTTTTAAGAAATTTAGTGGCTGGGCACAGTGGCTCATGCCTGTAATCCCACTACTTTGAGAGGCCGAGGTGGGCAGATCACCTGAGGTCGGGAGTTCCAGAACAGCCTGACCAACATGGAAAAATCCCGTCTCTACTAAAAATACAAAATTAGCTGGGTGTGGTGGTGCGCACCTGTGATCCCAACTACTTGGGAGGCTGAGGCAGGAGAATCACTTGAACCTGGGAGGTAGAGGTTGCGGTGGGCCAAGATCGTGCCATTGCACTACAATCTGGGCAACAAGAGTGAAACTCCAACTCAAAAAAAAAAAAAAAAAGAAATTTAGTGCAGTCTACAGTGTTTATGAAGTCATGCCATGTTGCCCAGGCTAGTCTTGAACTCCTTGGCTCAAGTGATTCTCCTGCCTCAGCACAGTTTGTACACAGCACATGTAGTGTACAGTCATGTATGAGGCTTTCACATTCACTCACAGATACCATTGTGTTACAACTGCCCACGGTATTCAGTACAGTAACATGCTGTGCAGGTGTGTAGTCTAGGAGCAATCGACTGTAAACTAAAAATAAAATCCTTGCCCTGGACGTGACCATTGTGTAAATAAGAATAATTAAAAATAAAACCTTAAATGCCCGCACCAACATAACAGACTCACTGTGGCCAAGGGGACCCCAGAAAAATCTTAAAACTGAGTTCCTGGTCATGATGGGATGGAAGGTCAGACACACCTCGCTATGCCACCCTCTCTTTTATGGTTTAGACGCAACCACTGACCAGGATTAATGTTAAAATAGAGATCATAAGACTGTCAGAACAGAATCTGTGGCAGTAAGATAAATTATAAACAGGACCTAAGGCGGTGCCAGGTGAGGGTGAAGTTACGCACCCCTACACCTAAGGAATGAATTATGCTCCAGCTGCCTCACAGTTTTTCTTTTTCTCTAGAAATAAGCAAGCACTGGCCTAGAGAAAACGTATTAAAACAGTATTAAAACAATCTGCTCACCCCCAGAGTCTGACTAACTGACCCCCCTTTCCACCAGCCATAAATACAGCTTTAATTGGACAAAAGACTGATTTCAGTAACTTTCTCCTGATAAGGCCACTGACCATGGTCTGGTTCTGGCCAGTTTACAGAGGCTGCACACTTGAATGCTTTTATGTCCTGAAAACACTTGTTGACATATAAGGTCTAATTTTAATACATTTAAATGTTAAGTCCCAACCCCAAGATGAACATGGGTCATATGCTGCATGCGTGTTTATTCAATACACATGTGTCAGGACCACCTTCATGAATATTCCCAGCTCCTTCTACAACCTGTAGAATACGTGTGTTTAGCTGAGTCATTCAGCGTTAAGCTGTTGCCTCAACCCTCCTCCTTCAAAGTGCCTGTCTCTGGCTTTTTCCACTTTTTCCAGCCTGTAAGATGGCCATCTTATAGGCCATAATCATTTATAAGGAGTAAAGTCTCCTTTTCCAAATTTATAGATTGTTCAGGTGTTTTTTTAAGCCTAGGAGTGTAGTCAGCTTCACCATCTAGGTTTGTATGAGGACATCCTATTATGTCCATGCAGTAACGAAATCGCCTAATGCATTTCTCAGAACATATCCCCATCTTTAAGTGATGCACAATGATAGAGCACAAAGTTAACACTTATTGAAGGAAGAGGGAGCACAGGTATTCATTGTACTATTAGTCTTTCAACAATTCTGTACTTTTAAAGTTTTCTTTTAGGACTATTTTTAGAACAGTTTTTAAGTTCACAGCAAAATAAAGATACAAAGGTACCTTACGGCGTCACAGCCTCCCCGACTATCAACATTCTACACCAGAGTGGTACATTTGTTACCACTGACAAACCTACGATGGCACATCATTATCCCCCAAAGTCCATAGTTGACATCAGGGTTCACTCTTGAAATTGTACATTCTGTGGGTTTAGACAAATGTACACTGACATGTCTTCACATTATAGTATCTTGATTGGTCATATAGGTGGCCTTATATCTATCACATAATTTTTCATTTTCTATTTACCATGCATCTTCATGTACCTTTTCTCTCATTTCCTACCTACTATTGGACTAATATATTTTCTTTATTCTCCTATTTTATTCTCTTACTTTTAAATTGTACATTCTATTTCCATTATTTTAGAGGTTGCCATTAAAGGTTTTTGCCACGTGTACCTAACAGAAGTCCAGAGTTAATATGCAAGATGAGACTCTCAAAGTCCTTTAACGCTGAGCCCCATGTCATGTTATTGCTGTTTGTTATTTAATTGCACCTTGTCATTAAAAATCTCCAATAGCCTTTTGTATGTGTTTTATAGTTGATATTAATGCCGTCTTTCCAAGAAGTCAACCAGTTTCTTTGCTCCCTCTAGCTTTTGGATTCCCACTCATTCCTTCTGGGTTCAATTTTCTTCTTACTAGGAAAACTTCCTTCAGTAGTTCTTCCAGTGAGGTTTTTTCTTTTCTTTTTTTCTTTTTTTTTTTTTTTTTGAGACAGAGTCTCGCTCTGTTGCCCAGGCTGGAGTGCAGTGGCAGGATCTTGGCTCACTGCAACCTCCGCCTCCTGGGTTCAAGCAATTTGCCTGCCTCAGCCTCCCGAGTAGCTGGGATTACAAGTGCCCGTCACCACGCCCAGCTAATTTTTTGTATTTTTAGTAGAGATGGTTGTTTTTGCCATGTTGGCCAGGCTGGTCTCAAACTCCTGATCTCAGGTGATCTGCCCACCCCAGCCTCCCAAAGTGCTGGGATTATAGGCATGAGCCACCGCACCCAGCCCCAGTGAGGTTTTGTGAGGAGTGATCTCTCTTGGTGTCTATATCTAAAGTCATTTTTATTACACCTGATACCTTAGGTGGAGTTTACAGGTAAGGAATTCCGGTTTGTGGTTATTTTCTCTCAGCAGATCGAAGATACCATTTAGGTTGCTGAAGGCATCTATTATTGCTGGTAAGTCTGCTGTAAGTTGAAGTATTGTTATTATTATTACTATTTTGAGATGGAGTTTCTCTCTTGTTGTCCAAGCTGGAGTGCAATGGCCCAATGTTGGCTCACTGCAACCTCTACCTCCTGGGTTCAAGCGATTCTCCTGCCTCAGCCTCTGGAGTAGCTGAGATTACAGGCATGCACCACCACACCTGGCTAATTTTGTATTTTTAATAGAGATGAGGTTTCACCGTGTTGGTCAGGCTGGTCATGAACTCCTTACCACAAGTGATCCATCTGCCTCAGCCTCCCAAAGTGCTGGGGTTACAGGCATGAGCCACCGCACCAGCCCAGTATTATTGGCTTCTAGATTCCTATCTTTCTAGCTGTGGTGAAGATTTTCTCTATGCTTTAGATGTTCTGCTATTGTACTCTGCTGTGTCTGTGTGAATTTACTTACATTTCTTTGCTTAAAACTTGGTGTGCTCTTTCAGTTTAAATGCTCATCTTTTCTTTGTTTTTCTTTTTATTGCCATGACCATATTCTGTATTCAAAAGACTGCATGAAGTGTATATATGTAGATTTAAGGGTAATAAAATAAGCATATGTGTATTCACCAACCAGCTTAAGAAATAGACTTTTACCAGCATTTTAGAAGCCCATGTGTGCTCTCCATGAGCACAGCCTGTCCTCCTCCAAGAGGTACCTGCATCCTGAACCTTATATCAATTATTTTTTGTGTTTTTTTGGAGAGTATTTCACAATTGTATGTATTTCTACAAAACATGTTCTTTAATTTTGCTTATTTTTTTCCTACTTTATACTCCTAGAATCATACATTTCTCTATATTTCTGTGACTTACTTTTTCATTCAACATTATGCCTTTGAGATACATCCATGCTGATACAAGCAACTGTAGTTTATTTATTTTTATATATTTATGTTTTTTTGAGACAGTGTCTCACTCTGTTGCACAGGCTGGCATGCAGTGATGCAGTCAGAGCTCACTGCAGCCCCAAACTCCTGGACTCAAGCAATCCTCCCACCTCAGGCCCCCAAGTAGCTGGGACTATAGGCATGCACCACCAAGTCTGGCTATTTTTTATTAATTTTTAGTAGAGATATGGTCTTTAATTTTTAGTAGAGATATGCTACGTTGCCCAGGCTGGTTTCAAACTCCTAAGCTCAAACGATCCTCCTGCCTTGGCCTCCCAAAGTGCTAGGATTATGGGCATGAGCCACCATGCCCAGCCTTTACTTAATTTATTTTTAACTACTGTATAGTACTCCATTATATAAATATACCAGAAAATAACTATTTATGGCGTGAATGGATAAGTGAATACATCCATCCTCACACAAAGCCCCATTTCTGGCAACAGAATTTTGCTCTGGGCATAAACATTTGTTCTCTCCTTGTGGTCCTCTTCTAGTCATTGCCTCTAACAACAATACATCACATCCCAACACTGTTTTTCAGCTGGCCTTGCTCCTCTCCACTGTACTAACTCTTGGGCTTTATTTCATTTTAAATCTAAGTTACCCTTTTTTGGGACATCTTCTGTGGTTAATCAGTTAATCAGTCAATTGCTTTCAGAGGCAGAAAGACTTTAAAGGACACATAACGAGATGCCCATGTACTGTGATGCCCTCTGTCAGGTGGACAGCCAGGTGCGTGAGCACATCTAGTGTGGAGGAACCTGCTGCTTCATGAGGACACCCATTCCACCGGCCACCGTTACTTTCAAAATTCTTTCTCTTGAGCCGAAACTCATTCCCTGTAACTCTCACCCATGGATCATCGCTCTGCATTCTGGAGAGACAGACAAGAAACCTAGCTCTCCTCCCAGGCCTGCAAAGCATCTTCAGGACTCCTCTGCCCCACTTATCACCCACACCCAACACCCTCACCACAGGTTCTCCTTTTTTCCAAGTTGACCATTCTCAATTCCTTGTATCATTTCTTGTTTAATATAATGCCTAGGTTCTTTTTGTAAACTGACCACTATCCTCTGAGGTCCCTTCTGTTTGTCAACATGGTGTATGAAATTATCTCAGACAAGGATTCCCTACCCCAGTGGTGTCTCACTACTTTCAGCATGAATATTCTGTATTGGTGTCTTGGAACTTCTTGGTGTTGTATAATGTGTTAGATGTGAACATATGCGAGAAACATTAGACATCAAGTAACCAGTCTGCAACCACACTTTGAACATCCTGTCCTGGGCATATGTACATGAGAAAGGAACAAACATAAAAAAAAATCACTAGGGTTCTATACTGAGTAGCTATGATAAAGTTCAGGTTTCTTGTTCCAGGTAAATTTGCATAAAATCATTGATTGATTGATTATGTTTATCAATGTGTCCATCTCATTTCCCCACCAGACTTGCAGGTTGTTAGTAGACTGGGACTGTAGTTAACCAAATATTCAATGTTCTTCTCTCTAATACAGCTCTTTATACCCTGTGAGTGAGAAAAGTGTCTATTAACAGTGATTAAAAAAAAATATTTTAGTGTCTCAATGAGAGGGCAATCTGACCATAAAATCTGTCATGCCATTTATTACTACTTGCTAATAACAGCACTAACAATTATTTAAAATCATACTGCATTAATTTGATTATAATAAAATATGGTAGCTCTAAAAGCACACTTCATCTCCAGAGCTAGCCATGTGCGTCATTTGGACATAGATATCATTAAGGGAAAGGAAATATTTTAGACTAGGAGCACTGTTCTCAGATCTAACCAGGTACTCTGAAAATTAATTAAACATTTGGAACCCTTGACAAAATCAAATGATCAACTGAAGAACTCTCTGACATTAAAGAGTAGCTCAATTAATTCATATTCTGGTTAAAAGCATATTCAGACAATATTAAAAAAGGAACACTTTCAAATATAAAGATTTATTAAAAAGCTATAATAAGACAGCCCTTTTTAACCAAATGATGCTAAGTCAACTGGGTATAGTGGCTCACGCCTGCAATCCCAGCACTTTGGGAGGCCGAGGTGGGTAGATCACGAGGTCAGGAGTTTGAGACCAGCCTGACCAATATGGTGAAATCCCATTGCTACTAAAAATACAAAAATTAGCTAGCTGTGGTGACGCGCGCCTGTAATCCCAGCTACTCAGGAGGCTGAGGCAGGAGAATCACTTGAACCCAGGAGACAGAGGTTGCAGTGAGCTGAGATTGTGCCATTGCACTCCAGCCTGGGTGACAGTGAGACTCCATCTCAAAAAACTCCAACTGTATAGCAGATCTAACTGTGAAACGCAATACAATAAAACTTTTAGAGAGAGACCTCTTCATGATCTTGAAGGAGGCAAACATTTCTTAAACACGGAACAAAAACACTAATAAAAAAGAAAAGTAAGAATTAGAGTACATTGAAATAAATAATTCTGTTCACCAAAAAAACACTATTAACAGAATAAAAAGAAAACCTATATATTGGAACATATGATCAACAAATATTTATGTTCTGAATACAAAAGAAACTCCAAATTGATAAGAAAAAGAATATTCAAGGAAAAAACAACAAATGGCCATAAACATATAAAAATTAGTGTGGCCAACACTAATTTTATATATTTGTGTATGTTTTGTACCCTGTCTGCACAAAAAATATGAACAAAAGTAGCCCAGCATGGTAGCATGTGCCCGTATTCCCAGCTACGTGGAAGGCTGAAGTGGGAGGAGTACTTGAGCCCAGGAGGTCAAGGCTGCAGTGAGCCATGATCTCACCACTGCACTGTAGCCTGAATGACAGAGTGAGGCCAAGTCTCCAAAAAAAAAAAAAACTTATAACAATTGCTTGATTTTGGCCAGATGTGGTGGCTCACAACTGTAATCCCAAGATTTTGGGAGGTCAAGGTGGGAGGATTGCTTGAGGCAAGGAGTTCAAGACCAGCCTTGACAACATAGGGAGAAAGATTTCAGTTTCTACAAAAAAAAATTCCTTTGATTAGTCAGGTGTGGTGTTATGCACCTGT
The DNA here is from genome assembly GCA_004027715.1 of Plecturocebus donacophilus. Classification (NCBI taxonomy): domain Eukaryota; kingdom Metazoa; phylum Chordata; class Mammalia; order Primates; family Pitheciidae; genus Plecturocebus; species Plecturocebus donacophilus. Next base: position 31,767 of record PVKP010016998.1, read on the forward strand.
GGTCCCAGCCAGCTACTTGGGAGACTGAGGTGGGAGGATCCTTTGAGCCCAGGAGGTAGAGACTGCAGTGTCCCATGACACTACCACTACACTTCAGCTTGGATGACAGAGTGAGACCTAGCCTTAAATATATATATATATATGTGTGTGTGTATGTGTGTGTATGTGTGCGTGCGTGTGTATGTGTGTATATATATACATATACACACATATATGCATATACACATAAGAATATGTATACACATGCACATACACATATATAATTGCTCAACTTTATCAGTCACCAAGGAAATGCAAACTACAGTGATCATGTCATGCCAAAACAGCCAAAAGGAAAAACACCAAATACTGTGAGAATGCAGAGCTACAAGAACATTCACAATACTTTTGGCAGGGTGTACATTTGCAAAACCATTTTGAAAACTGAATATAAACTGAATCAAAGTCGAACATATGCATACTATGCAATCCAGAACTTCCATCACTAGGTAGACTCAACAAAAATGCATACTTACATTCAATGCCATAACAGCCGAAATTCCAGAGAGTTATTTTATGAATATCAACAAACTGATTCCGAAGTTTATATGGAGAGGCAAAAGCCCCAGAAGATCCCATACAATATTGAAGGAGAAGAACAAAGTCAGAGGTCTGACACTACCTGACTTCAATACTTAATAAAGCTACAGTAATCAAGACAGCGTGGTATCGGGGAAACAACAGGCATACATGGATCAATGAAATAGAATAGAGAGCCTAGAAATATATCACATAAAAACAGTGAACTGATCTTTGATGAGGAAATAAAGCAAGACAATAGAGCAAAGATAGTCTTTTCAACACACAGTTCTGGAACAACTGGATATCCACATGCAGAAAAATGAATCTAGACACAGACCTTATGTTCCTCACAAAAATTAACTCAGAATGGATCACAGACCTAAAATGTAAAGTGCGAAATTATAAAGCTCCTAGAAAATCATATAGAAGAAAATCTAGATCACCTTAGGTTTGGCAATGACTTTTTAGATATAAGACCAAAGACAGAACCTATGAGGGAAATAATTGATAAGCCCAACTTCGTTAAAAGTAACAACTACTGCTCTGTGAAAGACAACATCAAGAGAATGAGAAGACAAGTCACAGACTGAGAGAAAATAACTACAAAACACATTTCTGATTAAGGATTGGCATCCAAAATATACAAAGAAAGTTTAAAACTCAGGAGTAAGAAGACAAACCAGTGGCAGTTATGGTGGCTCATACCTGTAATGCAAGCACTTTCGGAGGCCGAGACAGGTGGATCACATGAGGCCAGGAGTTCGAGACCAGCCTGGCCAAGATGGTGAAACCATGTCTCTACTAAAAATATAAAAATTAACAAGGCATACAGGTGTGTACCTGTGATCTCAGCTACTTGGAAGGCTGAGGCATGAGAATCCTTAAACCTGGGAAGCAGAGGTTGCAGTGAGCCCAGATGGCACCACTGCACTCCATCCTGGGCCACAGAATGAGACTCTGTCTCAAAACAAACAAACAAACAAAACCAAAAAACTATGCACAGATATTTACAGCAGGTTTATTTAAAATTTCTAAAACCTGGAAGCAACCAGGATGTCTTTCAGTTAGAGAATGAATAAACAAACTGTGGTATATACAGATAATGAAATATTATTCGGCAATCAAAATAAACTATCAAGCCACAAAAAGACATCTAGTATCCCTAAATGCATATGATTAGAAGCCAATCTGAAAAGCTACATACTGAATGAGTCCAACTATATGATATTCTGAAAAAGGGAAAACTGTGAAAGCAGTAAACAGATTAGTAGTTGCCAGGAGTTACAGAAAGAGGAAGGGATGAATGGACAAAACACAAAAGACTGTTAAGGCCGGGCGCGGTGGCTCACCTGTGGGATCCTGTGATCCCAGCACTTTGGGAGGCCAAGGCAGGTGGATCACAAGGTCAGGAGGTCAAGATCAGCCTGGCCACATGGTGAAACCCTGTCTCTACTAAAAATACCAAAATTAGCCAGGCGCGGTGGCAGTGCCCGTAATCCCAGCTACTTGGGAGGCTGAAGCAGGAGAATTGTTTGAACTTGGAAGATGGAGGTTGCAGAATTGTTTGAACCCAGAAGGCAGAGGTTGCAGTGAGTCGAGATCCCACCACTGCACTCTAGCCTGGGTGACAGAGCAAGACCCCATCTCAAAAACAAACAAACAAAAAACAAACAAAAAAAAGATTTTTAAGGCAATGAAACAATTCTGTATGACTCGATAATAGAAGATACACATCATCAAACATTTGTCAAAATCCATAGAATGTGCAACACCAAGACTGAACTCTAATGTCAACTATGGACTTCAGGTAATAATCACATGTAAATGTAGGCTCGTCAATTCCAACACATAAGCCACTCTGTGCAGGACGCTGCCAGTTGGGGAGGCTGTGCATGTGTGGGGGCAGGGAGCACGTGGGAACTCTGTATTTCTGCTCAATTTTGTTGTGAACCTAAAACTGCTCTGAAAAATGTCTATTAAAAAATTTGGGAGGGGGGCTGATGCAGTGGCTCTTGCCTGTAATCCTAACACTTTGGGAGGCTGAGGCAGAAGGATAATTTGAGGCCAGGAGTTTGAGGTTACAGTGAGCTATGATTGTGCCACTGCACTGCCGTCTGAGTGACAGAGCAAGACCCTGTCTCTAAAAAATAATAATAACAAATAAAAGATTTAAAAAGTGTGAGTAGGTGAGACTGTAAAGATAGACAGTATCTTTACGGCAAGATTACCTTGGAGAGCCACCCTAACTTGGTGTTATTCTCATGTAAACCTCCAAACAACACTACGAAATGCCGCTTTCTGTGGGTGGTAAATGGGAAAAGACAGAACCTGTTGTCCTTGTGTTAACAATAACAATAGCTGACTAAAACAACAGTTGGGAGTGAAAAAGATGGAGACAATTTTGTCAAGGAAAATCTTGGATCCAACGGCTGATTTGACAGCTAGAACTATTGCCATGTGATCTTGCAATTCAGTTCTCATTCATTTCAACATTTCCTTCCATTTTGTGTGCGTGTGTTTTCTCTTTCTCTGCAGGATGTTTAAAGTGCTCCTATAGTGACAAAGAGTTCCTTACATATTTCAATCGGAATGCCACTTGAGCCACTTGTACACTTCATCTCATTGTCATTTGCATCTGTCTTCATTGCTTCAGAAAAAACAAGCACGGTTCTGGGACAAAGCCGATGAGCTCCAAAGGGGAACCCACAGGAAGCAGAGGCAGCCCAGAGTGTCTCAGCTTAGTGCTGCTGAAGCCTGGGCCCTTAAAAGCTTCTGGCAGATTCTGTTTATAGATAAAATGTGACAGTTAGAATCACACATGTTGCATATTTACAGTGGAGATGTGATTTGGGGAATACAAAAGACCTTTCCGGGAAGTTGGGATGTAGTAAGAACTGATTATCCTTCTTCCCTAGGTTAGGGCAGGAGTTCCCAGGCTGGATAGGAGTCGGGAGGGACATGGCCACAGGCCATACTGCAGGGGTGGTGTCTGGACGGGACTGGACTGGAGGAAAGATGGGAGATGGCTCAGGCAGCCCTTCAGGAAGATGGCATTCCCCAGCCTGGCTGGAAGCTCAGAAGCCTGTCGGACCAGGCTGCCCACAATGCTGGCCATCTCAGCAGTGATGACCGTGGAATCATCATTGGTGATCAGAGGACCTCACCCCTCAACTTTCCTCTTTCCTCACTTGTTGGCATAACAACACAGTGCCTGGCACACATGGTAGATATTCATTAAAATGTTTTTAAGTGAATGAAGAGAAAGAAACATTATGTAACAGTGACTTTTTATAATGGACACCTTCCTGCTAGAGAACCTTAAGCTTCTTCTCTCATTTGGTACATAAACCCAAAATCTCTCCTAATAGGGCTGGGCACAGTGGTTCACACCTGTAATCCCAGCTGACTCACGCCTGTAATCTCTGCACTTTGGGAGGCCAAGACCGATGGATTGCTTGCGCTCACGAGTTCGAGACCAGCCTGAGCAGCATGGCAAAACCCCATCTATACCAAAAAAAAAAAAAAAAAATGCAAAAATTAGCCAGGCGTGGTGGCACTCACCTGTAGTCCCCACTACTTGGGAGGCTGAGGGGAGGATGGCTTGAGCCCCGGAGATGGAGGTTACAGTGAGTCGAGATCATGCCACTGCATTCCAGCCTGCGTGACAGAGTGAGACCTTGTCTCAAAATAAATAAATAAATAAATACTAATAAATGCAAAGTGGTCCACTTACTCATTTTCAAATCTTGGACTTTCGCGGAAGTGGTCTTCTAAGAAATTCTAACCCTTCCCCTGATAACTGATGTTATGTATAAGCAGGCAGATATGGTTTTAAAACAAAGTGAAGAAAGTATTTTCTTCCTACTCAAAGAGGAAAATGTATTCAACCTTAATTCTCCGAGCTTTGATTCATGAAGTCAAATGAGCTTCTAGCTATCTGACCAGCAAAGGAGAGCCAGGCCGAGAAGCAGACTCCCCCTTTTGTAGGAAAGTTCAGCTTGGGCTACCCGCAAACCACCCAAGCCTGCTCTCAGGGCCCTGAGGGTGATGCCCCAGAGGTCTTGCCAGCTCCAGGGCTGAGGAGCTGTTAGTAGATGGGTATGGAAGGTCATAGCACCATTAACAAGTTGAAGGGGGAAAGAGGCACGTTGTGAATTGGCTCTGACCCAGTGTCCCAGTGGCTTCCATCCACTTTTCTTTCCTTGTCACAGCCTTGCCTGCTCCTCTGTTCTCCAGGGCTGTGTAGTCATCTGAAGCCATTAGTAGGGCACCTGCCACACCCAGATCACTGCCGATGTTGTCAGAAAGAAACCCCATCAGCTCTGCCCACGTGTTTGTTCCCTCTCTGCGCTTGGAGGGTTTGGAATTCATTCCCCTACACAAAAGTCCCAGCCTGGCTTAAGGAACTGGGACTTGGTACTGATACGGGAGTGCTGGGAAGAGAAGAGCATGGTATGGAAGAGGGGAAAGGAAGTGCTGGGTAGAGGAGGGTGTGGTCCCTGGCTAGGGCTCCATTCTTTCAGTGCACCAAAGGTAGAACTCAGGATGCAGAAAGCCCTCTGTCTTTGTGACAATGTACAGGATAAATTGAGTTGGTTAACACAAGCCATCTACAGACAGCAAAACTGAAAGAGCACCTTGTAACACACACCCACTAGAAGCTTATAAACATTCACCCCTAGACACCACCATGGTGTCGGAGCCCCACAGCCTGCCTATCTGTATGCCCCCCTAGAGGTTTGAGCAGCGGGGCACTGAAGAAGCGAGCCACCCTTGTCATATGCCCTGCGAGGGGGACAAAGGAACTTTTCCCATTTTGGTTCCGGTTATCTGTCCTGGAGGCATCATTAATGCACTTGCTCTTTAAGAGACCTCTGCTTCCCACTGGGCAGAAAACAAATGGGCTGTATTCTGCTGCCCTGGCTCCTAAACACCCCCTGGCACCAGGCAAGGGCCTCTCACTGTGCTTCACTGCAGACCATTCACACCGTGGCACTAGGCACAGCTTGTCCATCTCACGGTAGGAGTGATGGCAGCAGGCAGCATAGCGACCCTTCACTTGAGGTCATAAAGTATGGACGGTGGTCCTAGTGGTCCTCATCAGCTCTCTGCCCAGCCAAGCAAGCCACACATACCTCCCCAGCTGTCGGGAATTCCTTCTGGAAGGTCTCTGGGCTGGGAAAATCCGAGCATGGTCACTGAGAAATTGCAGGGCTTCTTCAAAGGCAAACCCTAAGCTTTCAAGAATAGTAGCACCTTCCTGGTTAGAGATAGCTATTTGCTGCCCAATGCCCATTCTCCTGTTTCCTTAGTGACAGAACTCCAATATTATAAGGGCGGCAACAAGTCCAGAGAGAAACCTGCATTCTCCAGCTGCTCTTGCAGCTACATATGGCCATGTACTGGAGGAGATACAAATGCAAGTCTTGGGAGGACTTTTGTAAAGGTTAATGAAAGGTAGGTCACTGGGGCTATTCCTGCCTGCTGCCTGGAACTTCCTGGTACTCCAGCAGCTATCCTGGGCCAGGAGGGGAACCACACATAATAGCGAGCAGGGCAGAAAGAGAACAGGTTCCTGTGTCTCAGGCAACAGCTGCTATTCCAGCTCTAGTTGCCTACCTGGATTTTTTTTTTTTTTAAATCAATAGACTTACTGTTTTCGAGCAGTTTCATGTTTACAAAATAAGTGAGCAGAAAGTACATAGTGCTTTAATGCTGAGGACGCCTCATTGCTAAGTCATGGTTGTCTGCCCGGTTACTGCATTCCCAGTCTCCATGTGAGCGAGGCGCTAGCTCACTGGAACCAGCAAAGAGGCCCCCGGAGAGGCGGAAACACGCTGGTTTGTCTCACTCTGACTGATTGTGTGCGCCTGCAGCAACGTTTCTCGAAGACGTTTCTGCAGAACGTTTCTGAGACCATCTGCATCAAAACCTCCTGGGGTGGCTGCTTTAAAGCCCAGCTAGTGAATCAGAATGTTGGGGTTGCAGCCCATGGATACAGACTGAAAATTTCTAGAAACTGCCAGTGGTGAAAACGCCAAATGATTTTTTTCTTCCAGACATTAATGAACATGTAGAGGCAACCAGCTTCTTGACTTAGAGTCAAACCACCTCAATAATGTTTTGAGCATTGACAGCTCTGGAGTCTCCCAACTTCAGTGGTCTCTCGGTCAGCTGAACACATCTGGTCACATCTGGCTTATATGGCTGAAAAGGAACAACTGTTTCCTGTCCCTTACAATTTCTGTTTCTCATCTTTTCATCCAGGGCAACTTCCTTCTCACTGACTTTTCTGAGTATAAGTCGTAGCTACCCGGCCTTCTGAGAGTGGCCCTCTACTGGTTTCTTCTCCCTTTGTGAAGGACACCCAAATTCCTGCTACTGCTGATGCCTGGAGCCAACCAAGATGGGGCACTTCAAAGGGTGGGTTTGTACCTAATTATAGACTGGGGGCTGATGAAAGATTCAGTCAAATCTTTTTTATTCCTGTGATGACAGAGAGAGAGAGAGAGAAGAAAACAGAGCAGGAGAGGCTTTCATACAAACCAAAATGACACAGACAAGATATTCTTTCCCCCAACCTGATCTTAGGCCACCCTATATAGGGTTCAGCTCAAGAACTGACATGATAGCGAAGGGTAGAATGGGAGTCTGTCAATATTGTTGCAATATATTGCATATATCGATATATTCACAGCCTTCTCCCAATATGGGTGGGAGGTGCCAGGAGATGAGGAAAGTAGGAGAGCTCACATGTGTACACACACGCACACATACTCACACACACATGCACTGAATAGCACCTTTTGGGCTCCTACTTCTGTGGCATGCTGATGGCCTTAGTATCGGTCAGCTGTCTGTATTGCCCTTCAACGTGATTTTCAACTCTGGAGGCAAAAACCTTTTCTCTTCTAAAATTCACAGGCTTCACAGCAACCAGAACTTGGCAAGGAGGCGTCCTCAGCATGAATTACAAATCCATCTTCATTTTCCGCTGTGTTTGTGGTACATTTTGTGTGCTGCTTTTTCTTACCTGTTTTTTTTTTTTTTTTTTTTGCTATTTTTTCCGAGTTATTACTAACACCATTGAAATTCTTCTTTTGTGAGACTAAATAGCCAAGAGGAAATTATACTTCACAAATAGAACTAAGGCATGTGATGTTCCTCCCAGGAAGAAAGACAGCTCTATAAGAAATTTCCACCTAGTTTTTTCCTTAAAAAAAACTGCTGCTATTTTTTTCCCTCAGAGATTAATATTTGTAAAAGCTTTATATTGGAGATGCTTTTAAAGAATTCATCATTCGGCTGAGCACAGTGGCTCACACCTCTAATCCCAGCACTTTGGGTGGCCGACACAGGTGGATCACTTGAGGTCAGGATTTCAAGACTAACCTGGCCAACCTAGTGAAATCCTGTCTTTACTGAAAATACAAAACAAAAAATTAGCCAGGCATGGTGGTGAGCACTTGTAATTCCAGCTACTTGGGAGGCTGAGGCAGGATAATCATTTGAACCAGGGAGGTGGAGCTTGCAGTGCGCTGAGATTGTACCACTGCACTCCAGCCTGAGCAACACAGCAAGACTCCATCTCAAAAACAAACAAACAAACAAACAAAAAAGTGTCCAGGCACAGTGGCTCAAGCCTGTAATCTCCACACTTTGGGAGGCCGAGGAGGGTGGGTCACCTGAGGTCAGGGGTTCGAGACCAACCTGACCAACATGGAGAAACCTCATCTCTACTAAAAATACAAAAATTGGCCAGGCATGGTGGTGCATGCCTGTAATCCCAGCTGCTCCAGAGGCTAAGGCAGGAGAATCACTTGAACCCAGGAGACGGAGGTTGCAGTGAGTTGAGATCGCATCGTTGCAGTTCAACCTGGGCAACAAGAAGAAGACTCCATCCCAAAAAAAAAAAAAAAAAAGATAAGCATAGTCTTGGGTCCATAATAAGTGTCTAGTGGTTTGAAGAAAGCTTAAACAAACCAACCTCCTAAAGGTAAACCTTACTGACCACCCCTGCAGAAGTTTAGTGAATCAAAACGTCTGTGATGATTATTCCCATTTTCACTGTGATTGCCGCCCCATGTTCTTTTAACATACATACCAATAAATGCAATGGAAACTTCCAAATACTTCTGTATTACCAAAGAAAGCCACACACAGCAGGACTTTTATCTATTTAAAAGCTTTTAAAAATTCAGTTAAATGAAGACAATTTATAAAAGAAAAAGATATATAATTAAAAAAATCAGTGTCAAGTGGTGTGAAAAATTAATATCGAATACAGAGTAACAAATGGACTAACACACAGAAGTTTCTCATTCAAAATATTTCTCCCAAACAAGAAACAACCCAAAAGCAAAACGAAGCAGTAAGTATTTCCACACGCCAGACACATCAATCATGCTGCTCCTGAAGAAATGCTCAGGTTCTATTCTCAGCCTAATAATTCTTATTTTAAATACCTCTTTTAAAAAGCCTTTAGGGAAAAAAAGTGGCCATTTTTCGAGTCCGTGTTTCATTTCAAACTGCTGTTTAGAAGGATAGAGACAGGTTGAGTCAGCCATGCATCGACAGCAAGGCCGCTGGAATGCACGCCCTGTGGGTGCAGGCCTGTGGTCCACTTTTGTGTCTGTCTGTGGTCAGATTGTCAGCCTCCTGTTTTACCATTTCTCTGTTGTGATGAATAATTTTATGTGTCAACTTGGCTATGCCATGGTGCCAGTTGTTTGGTCAAATGCTAATCTAGAGGTGGCTGTGGTGGTATTTTTTAGGTGTGATTAACATTTTAAGTCACCAGCTGGCCCAGCACAGTGGCTCAAACCTGTAATCCCAGCACTTTGGGAGGCCGAGGCAGGCAGATCACTTGAAGTGAGGAGTTCGAGACCAGCTTGGACAACATGGCAAAACCCCATCTTTACAAAAATTAGCTGGGAGTGGTGGGGCACACCTGTAATAATCACTTGGGCCAGGAAGCAAAGGTGGCAGTGAACTGAGATTGAGCCACTGCACTCCAGCCTGGGTGACAGAGCAAGAATATCTCAAAAACAGCAACAACAGGCCGGGCACGGTGGCTCACGCCTATAATCCCAGCACTTTGGGAGGCCGAGGCAGGCGGATCACCTGAGGTCAGAAGTTTGAGACCAGCCTGACCAACATGGAGAAACCCCGTCTCTACTAATACAAAAATTAGCCAGGTGTGGTGGCACATGCCTGTAGTCCCAGCTACTCAGGAGGCTGAAGCATGAGAATCACTCGAACCCAGAAGGTGAAAGTTGTGGTGAGCCGAGATCACACCATTGCACTCCAGCCTGAGCAACAAGAGTGAAAAAAAAAAAAAACATAAGTCAGTGGACTTGGAGTAAAGCAGATGACTTCAGTAACATGGGTGGGCCTCCTGCTTTATTGACCAGATAAGGAAATTTCAGAGATCCCTTCTCTGAACTTGAAGGAGATAGGGGGAAGAAGACAAGGTAAGATTACAGGGACCCTGATTCTGAGACAACTTCCAAGTCCTCCTTGCATGTCAAAGCGCCAGGCTTTGGAGTATTGCTTTTGGAACCCCAGTGGGGCCTCACACGGGACGTTTTCTCCATTCGGGGCTTGGCAGGAAAAGGCTTAAATGGTGTGGGGGACAACAGAGCATGGTTAGCATCAGGTGGGGACCAATCTGTCATGTTCACTACTATACTTCCCTGTTGACATAGCTACAAATATTTGTTGAGTGGAAGAAAGAGAACAATGAAAGATGAGGTCAGGAGTTCGAGACCAGCCTGACAAACATGGTGAAACCCCATTTGTACTAAAAATACAAAAAGTTAGCCGGGCACGGTGGTGCGCACCTGTAATCCCAGCTACTCAAGAGGCTGAGGCAGGAGAATCGTTTGAACCCCGGAGGCAGAGGCTGCAGTGAGCTGAGATTGTGCTACTGCGCTCCTGGGTGACAGAGCCAGACTCCATCTCAAAAAAAAAAGAGGAAAGAAAGGAGAGAGAGCAATAGAGAGGATGGGCAGGAGAAAAAGAGAGGGAGAACAAGGAACAATGTTCGTCAAATCCTAGCTGCTTACTAAATGCATGATCTTGAGCAAATAACTCAGCATCCTTGTCCCTGGACCTCAATATCCTTAACCATAAAATGAAGTGCTCTCCCTGGGTCGCTGTGAAGAATGAATGACAGCATATATGCAAAATGCTTGGCAAAGGCTTGACTCATAATAAGCGGCTCATAAGTGCTCCTGTGATGACTACTCTTCAGGGTCATCCAGCCCCTGAGGAGCCAAGGCTGCAAACATCCAAGCTCCTTCTCTCTGCTGTTGGAAGCTCTCCTGGCATTCCCCAAGTTCTCACTGCCCTGAGAGCCCTGGTGAGCACAAGTTCGGTGCTGAAAACTGCCAGCCCCATTGTTTCTGGGGGCTTGAAACCCTCTTGAGAGCAGCGGGCTCTGACACACACAGAGAAGGAACGGGCAGAGCTCTGAAGACACACTCAGCCTGAATCACCGTCCTCCTCAGCAGGGCTTTGCAGCAGCCTGGGGAGATACTGTTCTCAGCCACGAGACCAGATTGCTCAGGGAGCGGGAGGAAGCAGGAAGCGCAGGCCACCCACTCCTGCTGTCACTGACCTAGTTTGGCCCACTTCGCCAAGAACATGAAGCCACACCAGATCGAGGGACAGCAGGAACAGCTGATGCTGGCAGGAGGGACAGGAGCTCGGGGTCCAGGGAGTTCCGACTTCGGGGCATTCCCGGGCTCGATTCTGGGTGCAGAGTCTCACTTGGTGGAGGGGGATGGCAGGCGTCTTAGTCAGCCCCAGCTGCTGTAACAAAACACCACAGACCGAGGATTACACAATAGGAATTTCTCAACATTCTGGATACTGGGACATCCAAGATCAAGGCTCCAGCAGATTCGAGTCTGTGGGGGGGTCTTCTTCCTGATTCCTGGAATGTACCTCCTCACGGTGGCCTCACAGGGCAGAGAGAGGAAGCCAGCTCTCTGGTGTACCTTCCTATAAGGACACCAATCCTGTTATAAGGGCCCCACCCTCAGGGTCCCATCTAATTCTATCACCTCTAAAGGCCCCACCTCCCAATGCCATCACATTCGTGGGGAGGGTTTTGAATTATGAATTTTGGGCGGACACAAAGGTTCTGTCCATATGTCAGGTAACGACCTTCCTGGCCTCCATGTGGTCTTGACCATCCTGACCACAGACAGAGGCCTCTGGGTGAAGGGCAGTTATGGCACAGTAGCTAAGAGAGCAGGGCCTGCAGCCAGACTGCCTGGGTGTGGAGGCTGAGTCTGCCTCTTGACAGTTGTGTAACCTTGCGCCAGTGATCCAACTTCTCCAACTTCAGCCTCTGCATCTGCAAAATGCAGGTGACAATAACAGTACTTAAGCTCAAAAAGGTGTCAGATGTGAATCCACGTACAGCATTTACATAGAACCGTGCCTGGGTCGTCATCAGCACTGCGTAAGTAGCTGCTGTCAAAATCATACTATGTGACAGGGTAAGCCAGTTTAATACTGGTGACGGGACAACCAAGGGCACAGAGTTCTTAATGTTGGAACAAGGTGTGGGAGAGCCTAGGAGTGGTGATTAAAAGAAGACTCTCGTCTCTGTGCCCCCTCATCCTCACTGAGACCCTGCACGTGGCATCTCATCTTTCTGAGCCCGTTTCCTCTTGAAAATGAAAATAATGGCTTCACTCTGTCTAATTCTCGGGATTCCTTTGATGACTAAATGAGTTAGCTCCAGAATTTGTTTCTGGGGGCTCCGGAATTTGACTGCTCCGGAATGCCAAGTGCGATGACCAACCTGAGACTCCTTTTGCCTCTAGGAATGGCCATGCCTGCAGCAGGTGGATGAGCTTGGACCCCAGCAGTGTCAATCCGTCCCTCCCCTCATCCCGAGCCCTTGGAAGTGGCAAAGCACGCGCGGGTAAGCACCTGTGCTGGAGTGATGAGGCAAAGCCAGCGGAGACCATGGCTCAGAGAACACTGAATCAGCTGGGAACGTGGGAGCTGAGTGGGTGGGGCTGGAGAGTCATGCATTTGTCATTTTCTATTGAACAAAGGTACAAGCAAATATAAAAATGTGTAAGGAAAGCACGTGACTATTACTAAAAGTTTAATGGCAAACTCTTCCAGCTCCTCTTTGTTTCAAAGTGGAGTCACTTCAGGAAGGACACTTGCATCCCTTCCATAAGGAAAAAGAATGGCCCCACTTTTTGGAGTGCAGATTATGATCCGGAGGCATGAGTTCATGCACGATGCCTTCCAGCATTAGAGAGGGGATGAGCCATGTATGTAACTCTTCACGATAAACCTCATCGAAGAGGTATCAGCCGGTTGGGACAGCCATAACAACGTACCATAGGCTGGGGGCTTACACAACAGATATTTATTTTCTCACAGGTCAGGGGGCTGGAAGTCCAAGATGAAGATGCCGGCAGGGATTTTTCTCCCGAGGCTTCTAGCCCTGGCTTGTGGATGGCTCCCTTTTCCCTGTGTCTTCACATCATCTTCCCTCTGCATATCTTTGTGTCCAAATCTCCTCTTCTTATAAGGACACTAGTGGCATCAGATAAGGGTCCACCTTAATGACCTCATTTTAATTCAGTTACCTCTTTAAAGACCCAAACTTCAGATGCAGTCACATTCTGAGGTACTGTGGGTTAGGACTTCAACATGTGAATTTGGAGGGGGATACAATTCAGTCTATAACAGAGGGCTGGACCTTTATTCCTGGCATCTATTCCACATCATGCTATAAGCCCAATATAATTATCCACCACTAAAGAAACTTAGCACAATCATGGGCATGACCCAGCAGAGCTTCTTGAGCACTGCAGAGCAGCGTGGTAGCTGGGGACAGGACTGAGGGTGGGGGGCAGGGGGAGGATACAGCTTCCAGTGCCCCTGGCCATGCAAGGCAGGGTGTAGCTGAGTCTGACCAGCTTGATTTTGTCTGCCCTGGGCATGCTTTACTTGAACTCTCAACACTTCTTAGGAAGAACGTATACAAACAACCTCTACACTTAATACTTCCATTTAAAGAAATACTTGGTAACATCAGACTTCTGGTTCCCGAACAAACTCAGTATTAGCAAGACCACATCCTTGTCTGCATAAAACAGAAGAGTCAGGGCCAAGGGGCCTTATGAAGCATTCATGTCTCTGCCTCCAGTTTCCTAGGACAGACAGAATAGGAAGATGTAAAGTTCAAATTAATTTAGTCCACCAACCTGTGACAGCCATTGGCTGTCATACCCTGACTTGCAAAGTTACTCACCTCCTGTGAACCGGATGTCCCAGACCACTTGTGCTCTAACACTCTGTGGCTCTAACAAGAGTTACGTAAAGCAACAGAAGCAACAAATGTTTCATTCTTCTCTCATTCATTCACTCATTTGCAGGTATTGCTCAAGCACCTACTATGCGCCAGGTGTCCTGGGGGAGGAGCAAAGATTTCAGAGGAGGCTGCCTGTAGCATTTGAGTTTGCCCTTGCACACAGGCTAAGATTTTGGTGAGCAGATGAATTTCAAGTGGAAGGATAAATAAAGGCCAGGAAGCATGAATAAAGCCAGAAAATAGAAAAGACAAACCCTAGTTACAATTGATGAGTAGGTAAGTTCTGACACGTAGAGAAAGAGCAGTGTCAGGGAAGAGTGGGCTATCCATCCAAATGTGTAGGCCACACCACTTCACATCCACTAGGATTGCTACAACCAAAGACAGATGTGCCTAAGAGAGAAGACTCCACCTTGCCTTCTGTTCTGCACTTCCAACAGGCTTACAGTCAAGCCTGTCGGAAGGAGAAGACGAGATCGAGGAGAAGCGGGAAAGACTGGGGAGGGAGGCAGATCGTTCTTCCTTCCGATGAAAGGATGGGGGGAGGAAGGAAACAGTGACGATTACAAGCTGTTTGACTATAAACAGCACAAGTAGTCTTCTAGTTGGAATCGCGGAAGCTCTTGTTCTGGCCATTCAAGTGGGCGTTTGCATTTGTGCAGGGAAAGTGACATGACTGCCTATTTTTGAACATTTAAGTCTGTCACTGGTTGAATGATTTTTGTTTTCATGCCACTCACAAGATGAAGTCTATTGCTCATGCTGATACTGCCTTGCCAGCATCAATGGGTGGGAGCCAAGGAAAGTGTATGCTGGACCCCACTGTGGCCTCTAACATGGGAGTTAGTGCCTATGGAGAGACTCCCTAAAATAGAATCACAAGAAAATAACTTTGGCTGCCTAGAGTATGCTAGGTTGATCTGGAGGCAGGATGAGATTGGAGTGGTCACCTCTGCTAGGCTGAGGGGCAATGAAGAGGGGACTGTGGCTGCCCAACTATCCCCTGAGAGGACTGAACATATTTCCAGGGCAGCTGGAATTTTTTTTTTTTTTTTTTTTTTTGAGACAGGGTCTTGCTCTGTTGCCCAGGAGGGAGTGCAGTGGCACCATCTCTGCTCACTGCAGCCTCTACCTCCCTGGCTCAAGCAATCTTCCCACCTCAACCTCCTAAGTAACTGGGACCACAGGCGGGCAACACCACACCCAGCTCATTCTTTTCCTTTTTTTTTTTTTTGTTGTATAGATGGAGTCTCACTACGTTTCCTAGGCTGGTCTCGAACCCCTGGGCTCAGGCAATCCTCCTTCCAAAGTGCTGGGATTGCAGATGTGAGCCATTGCACCTGGCCAAGGGCAGCTGGATTTTTGAAGGAAGAGGGGGTTCTTGTTCGATCCTGTCAGTCAGGCATCTCCTTCTGGCTTGTTTGCGGGATTTGGCATTTTCAAGGCACCCAAGAAATAGCAAAGGGAAATTTGCAAAATACTGTGTCCCTTTTGT
>PVKP010016999.1:0-19880 GCA_004027715.1 Plecturocebus donacophilus
CCTGTCCTGTTCTCCCTGTCCTGTCCTGTCCTGTCCTCCCTGTCCTGTCCATCCTCAGCCCCCTGAGTAGCTTGGATTACAGGCACACGCCACCACGCCTTGCTGATTTCTCTATTTTTAATAGAGATGGAGTTTCTCCATGTTAGCCAGGCTGGTCTTGAAAATTCTGAGCTTTGGTGACTTGCGTGCCTCGGCCTCCCAGTTGCAGATTCTTTATCTTGCTAGATGCTTTTGTGGAGTGCCTACTTCAGTGGGAGCTGAGTTTGACAGGGCCCTAGAGGGTGTTAGTGAGACAGAGGTCTGACTTCAGCTTGGAGGTGGTATTCAGGAAAGGTGGGTTGAGTGGGGAGTCTGCACCTGTGCCTGCTGGGTGCCATTATGGTGAGCTTGGGCTCTTGGCTTTCCGCCTGCTGCGTTGCTGGTCTGAGGTCAGGGTCTTGTGTTGACCTCCCCTGGGAGGCTCGTGTCCTTTGACCTCTTGGGCTTTGGCTGCTCCTGGTCATGCTTTGTTCCATGGGGACTTCATGGCTCTTCCTTCCTGCAGACACATGAAGCAGCAGCGTCCACTTGACATGCACCAAGGTTTTGAATCAGACAGAAATCAGTCCATCAGGAAGGGTAGACACAGCGCCTTTCTGAACTCACATGCTTCCAGAGTGTGGGGATAGCTGTGGCAGTGATTTCTTGGTCTGTTCTCTCAGGAGGTCAGGGTTGGCATAGGGCTGCTGCTCTTACTCTAGAGCACCCAGGCAGGCATGACTGGAAGGGGTTTCCCTGGATAATTGCCAGTGCTTCTGCTGGAGCTCTGTTACCTTGCAGCTTTCACCCCAGCTGAATACTTTTCCTCTTGTGGCTCCTCCCTCTTCCTCTTGGAGATGACCCTTGCCCCGTACCTCTCCCTTTACTCAGCAGCACGGGTGTCTGTTTAGCCTTAGGCTCTGGGCCTGCATGAGCCACCCTGCCAGGCTGAATGTCACTCCTTTGAAACATGTCTGACAGTGGTGTGAAAGTGGAATCCAGACAAGAAAGAAATGTATGACACGGCATAACTGAATAACTGCTTTTATTAAAAATGATACTTTTGGCCAGGAGCTGTGGCTCACGCCTGTAATGCCAGCACTTTGGGAGCCTAAGGTGGGTGGATCACGAGGTCAGGAGTTCCAGACTAGCCTGACCAACATGTCGAAACGCCATCTCTACTAAAAATACAAAAATTAGCTCGGCATAGTGACAGGCACCCGTAATCCCAGCTACTCGGGAGGCTGAGGCAGGAGAATTGCTTGATCCTGGGAGGCAGAGGTGGCAGTGAGCCAAGATTGCACCATTCTATTCTGGGTGACAGAGTATGACTCCGTCTCAAAAAAAATAAAAAAAATTACACTTCTGTTTCTTGGATATGATGTCAAAGTGGTGGTTAAGTGTTTATTTTAGCTGGACACAGTGGCTTACAGCTGTAATCTCAGTACTTTGTGAAGCTGAGGCTGGAGGATCACTTGACCCCAGGAGTTTGAGACCAACCTGGACAAGATAGTGAGACCCCCATCTATTAAAAACAACAAAACACATTTATTTCTTGACCGGGTGTGGTGGCTCAGGCCTGTAATCTCAGCACTCGGCAGGCCAGGGCAGGTAGATCACTTGAGGTTAGGAGTCATCACTATTAAAAATACAAAAAATTAGTTGGGCATGAGAGCACACAGTTCTCCAGCCTCAGCCTCTCCCCAGTAGCTGGGATTACAGGTGCAGGCCACCACACCGGATACATTTTCATATTTTTTTTGAGGCAGAGTCTTGTGCTGTGACCCAGGCTGTAGTGCAGTGGCGTGACCTCGGCTCACTGCAGTCTCCACTTCTGGGTTCATGCAATTCTCCTGCCTCAGCCTCTGGAGTACCTGGGACTGCAGGCCTGCACCACCATGCCCAGCTAATTTTTTTTTGTTTTTAGTAGAGATGGGGTTTCACCATGTTGGCCAGAATGGTCTCCATCTCCTGACCTCGTGATCCACCTACTTCGGCCTCCCAGAGTGCTGAGATTACAGGCGGGAGCAACCTTGCCCGGCCATTTTTCTTTTTAAAAAGTAGAGACAGGGCTTCACCATGTTGGCCGGGCTGATCTTGAACTCCTGACCTCAAATGATCCACCTACCTCAGCCTCCCAAAGTCCTGGGATTGTAGGCACGAGCCACCTCGCCCAGCTGCCCTTCTCACCCCTTTTTGGATTGATTGTTCACCATGTGCTCAGGGAGTTCACTAAGAGCCCCTTAGAACCTTGCTCAGCCGGAGCAGGCCCACACTGGGAAGCAGGTACGAATGTTCCATCTACCTGTGTAGGTCTGGTCACCTTTGGGGCCAGAAGGGCACACACTCCTTCCTCCCATAAGCCCCCGTGCTATAGTGATTATGCAGCCCTGCTGCCCTTGCAGGAGACATTCCCCGAGGCCCCCGCGTTCTTCTCTGCCTTTGCTCACTTTTCCCTGGAAAGCAGGCAGGTATCTGTCAGGCTTTCCTTCATTTTTTTCTAGCATATCTGCAAATCTAGAAACCTGTCTCCTGTTGGTTACTATCTTTCAACAAAGACTTGTTTGGCATTACATAAAAAATACATTAAAAATATGCAGGTGGAGACTGCTGGTTTTGCTCTTGAGTTGCCCCAAGGAAGGTACCTGAGGGCTCAGGGAGCTCTAATCCACTTAGGAGAAAAGGCACTAAAATGGCAGCATTGGGCCAGGCGTGGTGGTTCACACCTGTAATCCCAGCACTTTGGGAGGCTGACGTGGGTGGATCCCCTGAGCTCAGGAGTCTGAGACCAGCCTGGCCAATGTGTCGAAGCATTGTATCTACTAAAAATACAAAATCAGCTGGATATGGTGGCGTGCTCATGTAGTCCTAGCTACTCGGGAGGCTGAGATGGGAGAATTGCTTGAACCTGGGAGGTGGAGGTTGCCGTGAGGCAAGATTGTGCTGTTGCACTCCGGTCTGGGCAACAGAGTACGACTCTGTCCCAACAACAACAGCAAAAGGGATGGTTGTTTTGCAGCTGGACTCCCATGAATACCATTTTTCCATGGTGAATTTCTGTGGCAGAGGGGCTTTATATATATCCTTTGATATTTGGACCTGGATTGAAGCTTGAGGGGTTTGGAGATGCCGAAAACAGTGTTTATAGAGATAAAAGTGTGTTTTGAGAAATGATGATTGGAAAACTGAAAATGTCAGTGTCTGCAGCAGTTTATTTCTAAATTATTTATTTTTTTTATATTTTCAAAAATGTTAGATTGATTTTATTTTTTGGGAAATTACTGTATACATTCTTCTTGCTAAGGAGAATGTTAAAAAATACAGCTGATATCTTCTGTGCCCGTTGTCCTCAATCCCAAGTTCTTTGTGAATCACAAGAACCAACGCGTCCTTCGCAAACCCGTGCATCGCACCGCGCTCTCCATGCAGCCCTTCCCTGCTCTTGGGCGCTCTCATCCCAGTCGCCTGCAGGTGGGAGAGAGAGAGCAGTGGAGCAGAAAGCTCTAAGCTCCAGTTGGAGCTGGGAGGCCAAGGCAGGAGTGTCACTTGAGCCCAGGTGGTTGAGACACTGTACTCCAGCCTGGGTGACAGAGCTAGACTCAGTCTCTTAAAAAGATAAAAAATACTCAAGTTGGATACCTGGAAACCAGAGTTACCTGAGCTGGTTTTGGACGCGCTGACAAGGTGTGGCCTCCTTTTCCCATGGCCAGCTTTTAGTACATAATGAAAGCCCCATTCACTGGTAATGCTTCATTTGAGCCGTTTAAAATTACCTTATAACCTTATAAAATTTTTGTTCCACATAGGAACTGGCACAGGGTCTGTGTCAGAAAGTCCTAGGTTTTCAAGATAAGATAAAAATGCTAAGCCTGTGTTTTCTGGCACACGTGTACCGACAGCGTGCACCTCTTCCACAGCCCCCTGGCTGCTGGCAGCTCCCTGAATGGTCTTGGGCTGGGGCAGGCCTGGGGGCTGGCCCCACCTTCTAGAAGCCAGTGACAAAGCCTTCCTGGGGCTCGTCCACACTTCTCATGGTTTTGGGCACAGGTGACCCTAAGTTTTCTGCTCTAAGGTACAGTGAATGCCACAGCCGGGCTTGTTCTCAACCGCAGGAGGCATCTTGCTGCTCCCCAGTGTGCCATCAGAACATTAACCCGAAAAAATTTTTAGCCTTGGAAAGCCCTTCCCCACCTCAGCCTCACCCAGCAACCCCTTAAAACATGCATGAAAGAGTTTTCAAAAAACAGTGCCTAAAATTCCTGAGGTTCAAGACCAGCCTGGTCAAAATGGTGAAACCCCGTCTCTACTAAAAATACACACACAAAATTAGGCAGACATGATGGTGCACGCGTGTAATCCCAGCTACTCTGGGGGCTGAGACAGGAGAATTGCTTGAACCCAGGAGGTGGAGGTTGCAGTAAGCCGGAGTCGTGCCCATTGCACTCCAGCCTGAGTGACAGAGAGACTTCGTCTCAAAAAAAAAGAAAAAAAACCCAAAAAATAACTAACTAGCTAACAAACAAACAGTTCCTGAGAAAGGCCCCTCAGTCTGCAACCCTGGCTCCGCCTCTCTTCATTGTTTATTACAGAGACTGGGTGGGGCACCTGCAGATCCAGCCTGGGCAGACTGGGTTCTGCCCTGGGAGTGGTGGAAGCTGAAACCCTGCCTGTCTGGAATCTTGCAGGGGCCTGTGTGGGGCAGGCGTTTGGGGTGCATGTGTGTGTGTGTGAGTATGTGGTGTGCACATGAGTACATGAGTATGGGGAGGTGCTGAGTGCAAGATGTGTAGAAAGCAACGTGGTTGCTCGTTCTTAACCCTTTCTGCTTTAGCCACTGCTAAGCTCAGCCTACGTCTGCATAGTACTAGGCTTGTAACTCTGGCATGTGGGCAAGTTTAGATGCATTTTTCTTACCCTGCTATATTCTAAATCTTTTTGTACATCAGTGTCTTCAAACAGGAGAAACTTGAGCACTTGAGTACTTGCTAGTCATGCTGGCTGGTTGTGTGTTCTCAGCCATAGCTATTTCCAGCCTGCTTTATCTGTAGCCTTATAGCACAATGCATTTAACTTAATATCCTTAAAGCTCCACATTTTTGCTATTTTCTGAGGAGGGTTTTGTGGTTGGGCTTCAATGCCATGATTTGAAATTAGTATCAAGAATTACAAATCAATATCGACGTAATCAGTATGGTGGACATACATGTTTATGAAATCATTATATGCTTTTGACCCTTGAACAATTTGGGGATTAGTGGCACAGACCCCTCTGATACAGTAAAGTCCACATATAACCTTTGATACTCCCAGAATTTAATTCTGTTAGCCAGAGCCTTCCTGATCACATAAACAGTCAATTAACACACATTTTAACACAACACTGACATATACAAAGCACTTTTTTTTCTTCTTCTTAAAGAGTCAGAGTCTCGCTTGCCATGTTGCCCAGGCTGTTCTCAAATGCCTGGGCTCAGGTGATCTTCCCACCTCAGCCTCCTAAAGCACTGGGATTATGAATGTGAGCCCCCATGCCCTTATATTTTATGTGTTGTAAGTATTGTATACTGTGTTCTTACAGTGAAGTAAAAGGAAACGTTATTAAGAAAATCATAAGAGAAAAATACGTTTACTATTCATTAAGTGGAAGCGGACCATCATTAAGGTCTTCATCCTCATCATTTCATTGAGTGGGAGGAGGAAGAGCAGGTAGTCGTGCTACCTCAAGGGCGGTGGAGGAGGTAGAAGGGGAGGGCGGAGGGGCAGGTGCATTTGGTGTCTCTTACGGAAGTGCATCATAATTTCTAATTTTTGCTTTTTCACTTCTCTGGAAATGTTCCTGTGTGCTCACAGTCCTCCCCTCGCTGTCGGCTTTAGTTTCAGTGCCCATGTCATAGACAGATGCAGACGGGAGTGAGGGAACCCCACTGCAGGAGTGTCTGAGTTCCGTTTGTTTTCCAGCACAACTGCTGCCGCCTCCTCGTCACCTGGTTTGGCTCAGAAGCGCGTTGTCTTCTACTAATTTCTCTGGTGTGGTATCTCTTATCTCTTGTGTTTCTCCAACATTCATATCTTGAAATGATACACTTCATCCCTACCTTCCCCACCCCACCCCCTGCCGCCATAGCCACAGTGTTTTCATGATCTTGATTAGCTCTGCTGTAAACCCTGTGAAGTGAGGCACAACCTCTGGAGACAGTTTTCTCCAGCAGGAATGCAGTTTTGGGCTTGACAGCTTTCATGGCCTTTTCTGTAACAATGATGGCGTCTTCAATAGTGTCATCCTTTCAGACATTCATGGTGTCCTCTCTGTCCAGTTCTCTTCTGTGTTGACAATCCTTTCCATAGAGTGCAGTGTGTTATGAGCCTTACAGGTCCTTATGACCCCGATTTAGAGGCTGAATTAGAGACAGTTGTGTTTGGGGACAGGAAGACCATGTTGACGCCTCTGCTGTTGAACTCATGGGGCGCTGGGGACCACGGGCATTGTTCGTTGTCAAAAGAACTTTAAAGGCAGTCCCTCACTGGCAAGGTACTTGCTGACTTCGCGGACAGAGCATCAATGGAAGCAGTCTGGAAAAAGGGTTCCGGTCCACACTTATTGTTGCACAACCAAATACCTAGCAGCTGGTGTTTATGTTTTCCCTTCAAGGCTCGGAGGTAAGGCAGGTTTATACTTAAGGGCAGTCCTGATCATAAACCCTACTGAATTTGCACAAAACAGTAGCATTAGCTTATCCTTTCTTGCCTTCTCTCCCAGTGCTCCTTTCTCTTTCTTACTAACAAATGTTCTTTTAGCATTTTTCCCCCAGAATAGGGCAATTTTGCCTACATTCAAAACCTATTGAGGGCCGGGTGCAGTGGTACACATCTGTATTCTCAGTGCTTAGGGAGGCTGAGGTGGGTGGATCACTTGAGGCCAGAAGTTTGAGACCAAGGTGGCCTGCGTGATGAAATCTCTGTCTCTGCTAAAAATATAAAAATTAGCCAGGTGTGGCGGTGGGCACCTGTGATCCCAGCTATTTGGGAGGCTCAGGCAGGAGAATTGTTTGAACTGTGGAGGTGGAGGTTGCTGTGAGTCAAGATCATGCCACTGCATTCCAGCTTGGGCAACAGAGCAAGAGTCTGACTCAAGTAAAAAACAACAGAAAACCAGAATCCCAGTTCAGGCACATGTCCTTTTTCCTTGATCACATTATTATTATTGTTATTATTGTTGTTGTTATTACTATTTTGGGGCACTAATCTGCCACTTGATGATATTCTTAATGGTGTCTGGGACCTCATCTGCTACTTCTTGGTTTGCAGGAGCTGTTTCTCCTGTTACCTTGACATTTTTAAAGCCAAACCTCTTTCTAAAAGTATCAAACCATCCTTTGCTGGTGTTAAATTCTCCAGTTTTAGTTCCTGCCCCATCCTTGTGCTTTCGGTTGTTGTATAATGGCTTTGCTTTTCTGGAATCAAACTAGAGTCTGTTAGTATGCCTTTCTTATAGCAATCCTGCACCCACATAAAAGTTGCATTTTGTCACATGCTAGACCATAGGTCTACTGGGAGAAAAAAAGTTGCATTTTCATATATCCATGCTGCTTGTGAATTAATTTTTAAGCTGCATTTTCAATAAGATAAAAAGGTATTTCGCAGAAAGCTTTCATGCCTGCCACCGTAGCTGTGGGATGGCTTCATGGATGTCCTGTCTTTTTTTTTGTGGTGGCCCTTCTGCTGGATTTAATAATTTTGAAATGGCAGCATCCTCAGCTGCAGAGCACAGTTTGTGCTGCATGTCATGAAAGTTTAGCTTTTTCCTAGTTAAAACTCATGCTGCTTGGGAGCACTGCCAGCATGACTGCTGGCACTTTATATGGGTCCTGTGGTGTTATTTAAGGTTTATAGTATTTCCAGTAAACACAATGAAAAATACTTGAGAACTGGAAGAGGAGGAGGAGGTGGTCGTCTTCATTTTCTTCCTTCTTTGTTATATATTTTTTAAAGGTTGAGGGTGGAGTGGTTTGGCATTTCTGTTTTAAAAAAACATTTAAACTCTCTCAAAAAAAAAAGAGAGAAAGAGTTGGCTGTGCATAGTGGCTCACGCCTATAATCCCAGCACTATGGGAGGCTAAGGCGAATGGATCACCTGAAGTCAGGAGTTTGAGACCAGCCTGGCCAACATGGTGAAACCGTCTCTACCAAAAATTGAAAAATTAACTGGGCATGGTGGCAGGCACCTGTAGTCCCAACTCCAGAGGCTGAGACAGGAGAATCGCTTGGGCCTGGGAGGCAGAGGTTACAGTGAGCCAAGATCACGCCATTGCACTCTAGCCAGGCGACAAGAGCAAAACTCCAACTCAAAAAAAAAAAAAAAGAGAGAGAGAGAGAGAGAGAGAGAGATGGAGTCTTGCTGTGTTGCCTGGGCTGGAGTGCAGTGGATTGTCAGAGGTGTGATCATAGTCCACTGCAATCTAGGACTTCTGGGCTCAAATGATCCTCTTTTCTCAGCCTTCTGAGTTGCTAGGACTCCAGGCCCATGCAGCCGCACCTAGCTTAAGACTTGAGATAATTTGTTTACTGCAATACACAATTTCTAGAGAGGCCAGCTGCTCACGCGGAGATGATTAGTGTCACACGGTGTTTTAAGCGGATACTGAAACACTTGAGCTCACAGCCATAGCTCAGGCCGTGGCTATGAAGTCGTCACAGTGTGCAGTGGAGGGTGTACCACACTTGGTTTTGTACAGTTAGGCTTGAGCCTGCATCTTTATATTTGTCTCCATTTCTCTCTACTGATTGGTTCCATGTGTAGTCTCTGTGTGTAAGTTTTTATAAACTTTTAACTTTTTATAATTTATGTATAATTATGGTAGTAAATGATATACTAATAGCTACATGTATTTTGTACATTCGTGACATACTTTTTCTGAATTTTTTTGGTATTCCTGGGCGGTATTGTTTGTCTGTAATTTTTTTTAAATTGTCACAAATCTCTAGTAACTAGTTTTCCAGTATATTTGTTGAAAACAAATGCATGGATGAGTGGCCTTGTGCAGCCAAGCCTGTGGTGTCCAGGGGCCAGCTGTGTACATACACATGTATCCACGTTCATCATGGAGTTATTCGGCTGACATGTTTTATTTCCTGCTTTCTCTAGTCCTTACCTGAACAGAGTAGAAGTGCTTTTCCTAATGCTCTCAGGAGGAGCTTTTCTCCTCTGATCGTAGAAAACAGGAGATAGCCCGAGCCACTGTTCCCACAGCCCTCCTGAGGTTGCTCTGTAGATGGCGCAGCCTGGAAGCATAGGGCAGAAGCGTAGCTCACACACACACACAGGCCGACACAGGCCATCAGCTCTGAATTCTCTCACAGAGTTGGGTTTGACAGGCTCTTTCTGTACTGGGCTAGTTAGTCATATTTTAGGCTTTCCTGGATGTACAGTTCCTGTTGTATTATTCAGCTCTGTCCATGTAGAACAAAAGTAGTCATAGATTATATGTAAATAAGTGAGTATGGTTATGTTTCAATAATTTTTTTTATATATATATAAACGTGGTGGGCCATAACTTGCTGACCTTGGCTTTCTATGAATATTTTTTTGAGTGAAGAGAATTACTAGGATCGGTAAGCATAAAATCTCATTGATTTCTGTTAAAATATTATCAATCTTTAAAGTCTGATGTTAATGTTTTTCAAAAGTATTGTTATGAATAAAGGACCTCTTTAAGGGATGTCATGGGGAGAGGAGAAGGTGAAGAAGATCACCAGTAAATTTATTTCACATTTTTGTCTCCGGTAAACCCCCCCGCCCCCGCGGTTCCCTCACACTTTCATGTTTTCTCCACTTTGACTTTGTGGAAGTGTGGGTGGAAAGCCGTCTCTAGCAGGCTCGCTTGCTTCCCAAAGCCTGGAGAAGCCGAGGGCCTTGATGGTGAGTGAGGAGACAGTGGAGAGGGGAAGTGCTTGGCCATTGATTGGTGGGACTTCCCTCACTTATCCAGCAGTCAAAAACCAGGTTTTTGTTTTTGGGGGGCAAGGCGGGGAGTGGGTACTTGCTAGGTCTTTAGTGCTTTGTTAATTATTTTCTCAGCTTTCTGGTTCTCAGAGTTCACAGATGAAGTTCAGAGGAAGGAGCTGCCAAGAAAGGAGCCAGAGCTCAGGAGAGGGACCTTTCTGGGCTGTGAGCAAGGCTTAACCAAGTGTGGGTCTGCGGTGTAGGTGGAGGGAGAGGTGTGACGTTGCCTCCAGGCGCAGAGACTCGAGCACCGGGAGGAAATCCTTAGGGGCGGTGGGCACGCCAGCGCTTGGGGAGCACGTTTGAGGGGGAAGACGGAGTGGGGTGGGGTTTCGGAGGAAGCACGGCAGTATCTGCACAGGGTCCTTTCAGAAAGTGAGACTGGAGGTCCTGGGTCTGATGGCGACAGGCAGGTGTGGGCGCTGTCCTGTCCTGCACATGTTCCCCCGGCTCCCCATCAAGTCTCCGGCTGAACGGTTGAGGGGCTGGGCTGGTGGCCTTGCTTCCTCCTGTGGGACCTGCCTTGGACAGATCTGCGCTTGCTGGAGCCCAGCGACTGGGGGGAAGAAGCTCGTGTCCTACAGGTGTGTGGTCGTCAGGCCCTTCTGGAGAGGTCGAGTGGGCCAGGGCCCCGCCCACTCAGTCATCGCTCCTGACCCTGTCCTGTGTGCATCGCCTCCGAGACTCAGGCACCACCTCTGTGTCAAATGTAGTCAACAGCAGCTCTAATCAAAAGTAATAATAAGGATATACCAATCTCGTAACCACAAAGGGGTGTTTTCAGGTGTCTCTGGGTGCTGGGTTCCGGGGGGTCCTGGTAGATATGGGGGGCTGTCGTGTGCATGCCTCCCATGTGGGGTTGTGTTTGTACAGCATTCCCATGGGTCTTCCTCACCCATCAGCGAGAGTTACGTCATGTTTTGATTTTTGTAAAGTAGAGCAGCTTGTGGGAATGTGAACTTCCAGTGTCAGTCTCAGTCACATGCTTGTGATTTCTCTCCATTCGTTGGTTTCTGGTACCGCTGTGAGCCATATTTAGCCTCCCCTTTGGGCTGTGCACTCTGCAGAACTGGGCTTTTTCTGTGACTCAGGCAGTGCACGGCTTGAAGGAGCAGCTGGGTGTGGACTGCGGTGCTGCGGTGTCTGGAGAGGGTGGCCTGGCTCTCTGTTGGCATTGCTCCCCAGTTGAAAGCATGTGTTTTGGAGTTGGTTTTCCTTTGCATCCGCATCACTGTGTGGGCTCTTCCAGTGGGGATCCAGTGTTGATGTGATAGACACTGCCTCTTACCCACAGCCTTACCACTTACTTTGGGATAATTTTGGAAACATGTTTTTGTTCAAGTTCAGCCATTAAATTGCTTCGAAGTCTTGGGTAAATTTCTTAACTTTACAGTTACATTGGACGATCTGTAAAGGCCTTTGCATTGCTTCTGTCATTCTCACAGGGCCTCCCTCAGAAGTGCTGTAGTTGAAGATCTGCAGCAGTGGAAGAGTTCTTTATGACAGCGACAATGGGGACAGAGAAATGATGACTCAAAGGTTCCTCAGTTCCAGTACTGAGGGTGCTGTGCCTTCCTCCTGGTGTGTGTACACAGGCAGGCACACACCAGTGAGCTTGCGTTCTGTGGATGATACTCTGAGGTGGACTGGGTCACCTGGGAGCTTCCCGAGTCCATGAACAGGGACTGCTGATGAAAGGGTGGTGCAGGAGCTGCAGGAAGTGGCTTTCAGTGAGTCCCTGCCACAGGGTGACTTTCTGACTCTGAACATTTGTCTGACTTTCCTTTGGGAATATTTTCAGTGACAAAATCTGAGGACAGTGTCCCTGGTTCCCGGATTCAGCGTTTACTAGCATTTGGCCAGCTTGGGTTTATTCATCTCTTCCTTCTTGTTCATGTTTTCAAAAAATTTTTTTCTTTCTTTAAAAACTTTTAAATTTTAGTATTTTAATTTTTAGGATTAATATTTTAATGTTAGCATTTTAGTAAATTTCAGACATCATCTTGTTTTACCAGCAGGGGTTTCAGTGGGATCTCTGTCAGCTAGAAACTTCACAAGCCATGACCTTTGCTCTCTTCACAGCTGCTCGGTGGGCAGCTGGTGCCCCTAGTTGTCTCAGACGCCGCCCGCCACTGCCTTGTGGGCCCTGTCCGTGCTGTGAGGGCAGTTTGGGCTCCATGGCTCAGGCTTTCCACACCGGTGGCAGGTCCTGCAGTAGTAGACGCATCCATCGCTGGCTGCTGCCGCCCCTACCTGCCCCAGAGCCCCTTTTCACCTCCGAGAGAGGGCTCGGGCTGCAGGAGGCTGCCCGGCTCTTTCCCCCCAGCTCTGAATATGAGGGTCTGTCTCGCCGTGCGCTGCTGCTGCTTTTCCTCCTGTGGGTGGGTGCCGGTTTTTCTTCCCAAGCTGAGTTGTGAAGGCGCCCGCATGTGCGTGTGAGGCTGCTGTCCGCCGTGGCGGTCCTTGTGGTTCCTCGGTCCACCTGGAGACCCTGCTTTCAGTGTGAATGTTCATTCCTGCCTTGGCCTCATTTTTGGCCCCCAGCCTCTCTGAGCTTCCATCCCCATGGATGGGGTTTCAGGTGGGCTCAGCATCCCCCTTCCCCCGTGTTTGGTTTTTGTTTGTTTTCTTCTGGGGTTATCACAGATCACATGAGATGTAAGAAATAACAGGGAGCAGTTCCTTGTACACGTGGCCTCGCTTCCGACGGTCGCATTTTGCAAAATGAACAGTATCACACCTCGGGTATGTATTGACATTGATAAAGCCCTCTGATCTTACTCAGACAACTGTTTTACCCTCATTCAGATGGGATGTTGAGTTCTATACAGTTTATCACAGATGCAGTTTCCCATGTTCACAGTCAAGACGTTAAAACCCTTGCGTCACCACAGGGATCCCTCTGGTTGTCCTTCTGTGACCACACCCATCCCCTCCCAGGATCCTCTTTCCAACCTGGAGCCACTAGTCTGTTTTCTGTGTCTGCTGATTTATCTGCCTATTGCAGATGTTCATGTGAAGGACAGTCTACGGGCGTTTGTGTCTGATAACGGCTGAGCTTGATGCTGTCGAGGGGCACCCATGCTTCTGTAGGCATCAGAGCACAGCCCTCCCTGTGGCAGGTCGTGTGGGCGGTGCATCACTTGCCAGTGAACATCTGCATGGTCTTCTGGCTCTTGGCAGTGCTACTGTGAACACGGACATGCAAGTGTCATGTAGACGTGCGTGCATTTCTTGGGCGTACCTCAGTGTAGATTGCCGCACTGCCTTTTGTTTGGAGTCCAGCCCTTTGAAGATCACTGTTTTATATTCTCTTTTTGGAAAACCTGTTTGGGTTGGGGTGCTTATGCTGTGATCTGGTGTGGTTTGTCATTTCTAGGGTAGGTTGTCAGGCCAGAGTTAGGTAGTGATGTGATCATTCTGGGGGTGGCTTTGGGCTTGCTGGGGGAGGAATGGGTGCCAGTGGAGGGTCTCCCAATCTGCTGCTCACATCCTGATTGAATCCCAAGTCCCTATGCAGCTGTTGTTCCTTCCAGGTGAGCATGAAGACCTCCTCTTACAGTCCCACGACCTCTTTGTTCTGCATGCCCCCTCTGCCCTGCTTTTTTTTTTTTTTTTTGGAAAGGGGTCTTGCTCTGTCCTCCAGGTTGGAGTGCAGTGGCATGTCCACAACTCACTGAACCTCCTGGGCTCAAGGGATGCCACCTGCTTCTGGGGTAGCTGGAACCACAGGTGTGTACCCCCACACCTGGCTGATTTTTGTATTTTTTTATAGATACGGGGTCTTGCTATGTTGCCTGGGCTGGTCTTGAACTCCTGGACTGAAGCAGTCGTACCACTTAAGCCTCCCAAAATGTTGGGATCACAGATGTGAGCCACTGCACCTGGCCATATATATACATATATTTTGAGCTGTGCATTTTTATTGCTGTCTTTTCCCTTAGAGCAAGAAGTTAATTGAGAGCAAGAGAAAATGCTGCACAAAAATAGCTCTGGTCTGGACCCAGTGGCTCACGCCTGTAATCCCAACACTTTGGGAGGCCGACGCGGGTGGATCACTAGGTTGGGAGTTCGAGACCAACCTGGGCAACATGGTGAAAACCCGCTTCTACTAAAAAATACAAAAATGAGCCGGGCACAGTGGCAGGCACCTGTAATCCCAGCTACTTGGGAGGCTGAGGCAGGAGACTTACTTGAACCTGGGAGGCAGAGGTTGCACTGAGCCGAGATTGTGCCACTGCACTCCAGCCTGGGTGATAGAATAAGACTCCATCAAAAAACAAACAAAAAAACAAACCTCTTGTGGGCAGAGTATGTTGGAATCTGGTTTGATGTAGGACTTATTTTTTTAAACCAGTGAGTAGTGTAGTGAGCACTGTGAACAAAACTAGAAACCAGATAACACAGTGTTTTCAGATAAATGGAGTACAGCAGTCGGTCGCAAAGATAATTTCTCCCTCCCCTTCCCCCCCTCCCCTTTTTGGTTTTTGGTTTGAGAGAGAAAGAGTCTCGTTCTGTCGGCCACACTGGAGTGCAATGGTGCGATCGTGGTTCACTGCAGACTTGACCTCTCGGGCTCAAGTGATCCTCCCACCTCAGCCTCCCAAGTAGCTGGTACAACAGGCATACCACCGTGCCTGGCTGAATTTTGTTGTTTGTAGAGACGGCGTTTTGCCATGTTTCCCAGGCTCCCTACCAGGTTTTGAACAAGTTGTAGTTGGCAAGAGGCAGCAGCAGGTAATATGCAGCCGCTGGATGTAGTAAGGATGGTAATGCATAGAGCAGTAATGACCAGTTTGCAAAGAACATGCAGCTGTTGCTGTTTGGAGCCTTTGGGGACTTTCTTGGTAGAGGGGTGTTTTGTGCCATGGAGGGCTTATAGAGGCCCCCAGGCAGTGTGGACTTGTCAGGCTGAGGAGGGATGAGTCAGGAACAGGGTAGAGGGGAGCAGGGACTGGTGTGTGCCGTGGCCTGAGGAGGGAGCATGAGTGACCATGGCAGCCATACACTCCATGTTGTTTGAAAGCGTTGCTGAGTTGCTGGCTAGGACTGCAGGGAGTGTCAGCGGCCTCTCCCTAGTGGAAGCAGTGGTGTGAGGTCCTCTGTGCTCAGTAGGAGGGGCTCCCAATGCTGTGGGGCTAGTGCTGGCCCCTGTGGCAGGAATCTGGAGCATCGCTCCACCCACCCGAGAGAATGCTGAACTAACTACCCTGTGGAACTGACACTTGTGTTTTGTTGTGAGACACCAAGAGGGGTGTGTGGACTGTCCTCCTTTACTAAGGGGCCTGCTCTTCCTCACCAGTGGGTGTGGTTTGGAGATTTGATTTAGCGAGTATCTGGTGAGCCTTGGGGTGGCACCTTGGAGTCTGTCGTAGAAGAGAGGGCGCTCTAGCAGAAGTAACCATGGCTGGACATCCAGCCTGCACACTGTTGAAGCTGCAGGCCAGGAGCTGGCAAACCATGATCAGTGGACTTAATCCAGCCTCTGGTCTGTCTTTGTACAGCCTGATTGTGAAGGATTGTCTTCACATTCTTAAAGGATTGTTCACAGCAGCAATAAAAATGATGTGACAGAAGCCGTACGTGGCTTGCAAAACCCAAAATGTGTGTCATCTGGACCCTTCCAGAAAGCCTTTGCTCACCCTGTCCTGGTTGCCCCTGCAAGTGGGACTTCGTGTAACCATAGCCCACATTTAAGTGAGCTGCTTTGTGAGGGCCAAGTCAGGCATGATGTGCAGGTGACTGCGCCGCACCTCTGTCTAGAGCCTCTCTCAGCACTGTCACGACAGATGTAGGAGACAGCTCAGGTTAGCCAAGGCAAGACGGCAGCCTTTTCAACAAGAGTCTGCTGATTGCGCCAAGTGGAAACCGATTGATGATGAAAGTTGCGTTTCTCATAGTGAGATACCTCATCCCAACAGTCAGAATGGCTGTTAATAAAAAGTCCAAAAAAACAGATGCTGGTGAGTCTGGATTAAAGGAAGCACTTACACACTGTTGGTGGAAGTGCAAATTAGTTCAACCATGTGGAAAGCAGTATGGCAGTTCCTCAGAGAGCTAAAACCAGAACTGCCATTTGACCCAGCAATCCCATTACTGGGTGTATGCCCAGAGGAATAGAAATCATTCTGCCGTAAAGACAGATGCAGGCAAGTGTCCATGGCAGCACCATTCCCAGAAACAGACGTGGAATCCACCAGGATGTCCAGCAGTGACAGATGGGATAAAGAAAATATGGTACATATATACCATGGAATACTATGCAGCCATAAAAAAAGAATTAGATCATACCCCACCCCCCACCTTTTTTGTTTTGAGACGGAGTCTCACTTTGTCAGGCTGGAGTGCAGTGGCGCCGTCTTGGTTCACTGCACCCTTCACCTCCCAGGTTCAGTCGATGAGATCATGTCTTTTGTGGGAACTTGGATGGAGCTGGAGGCCATTATCCTTAAGAAACTAACACAGGGACAGAAAACCAAATGTTGGTTGTTCTCACATGTGGAAACTAAATGATGAACGCACATGGACACAAAAAGGGGACCACAGACACTGGGGTCTGCTTGAGGGAGGAGGAGAGGAGGAAGGAGAGAAGCATAAAAGGTAACTGTTGGGTACTGGGCTTCATATCTGGGTGATGAAATAATCTGTTCAGCAAACCCCCATGACAAAAGTTTACCTGTATGACAAACCTGCACCCCAAACCTAAAATAAAAGTTTTCTAAAAAAGTTGGGCTTCTGCTGAGAGATGACCTGCGCCTGTTTCTTATTTCCATGGACACTGGCCAGGAGGAATTGTGGTGAAAGGCCCCTACTTGTCTTACTGTTCCTCCCTTTCTTAAGTGAACATACCTACTTCTCAATTGTTAAGGCATGCACAAGACATAAACGCTTGGAAATATTTTGAAAGCGAGTGTCAGAAAATCCTGGAGCCATTTCACATGCAGGATGTCTCAGCAGCATGGTAAGGCTATGCCATGCAGTTTGCAGTGCAGGCCTCTCATCTGGGTGGCTCTCCTGCACCCTGGTTGGGCTCAGTTGCTCTCACTCTTCTGTGGCCAAGGAGAGCTCTGTGTTCTGTGCTTTGCAGCCCCCACCAGTGCTTCGGCTTCACGCTCTTTAACGTGAGAGCTCTGCCTCTGCTGATGACAGAGGGTTTATACTACATGAAAAGTTGCCCTGGGGTTGGAAGTATGTGTGTTCTATCAAACAGAATCTAAGGTTTCTGAAATTCCAGGTATGTCTTTTCAACCAAAGCCAGCTCTGGAACTTCCCCTTGTCCAGGCTTTTCAGCCACTTTGAGAATTCAGTTCTCTGACCGGCCAACGCGATAGTCACTGGTTGAAAAAAGTGAGTTAACCACCTGGTAAGAAGGAAAGCATACAGGATCTGTTGTAAGGGAAGGCGAGGCTCGTCACTTTTGAGGCCACTTTATTATATCTTCATTATTTTGGCTTCCCAACTTGTTACCTATTAAACAGATTTCATAGCATCCTCCAGAAAGCTTGGGAAGCATCTTAGAATGTGATTTCCATGCCAGCATTTGAAGATTAACATAGTGTTGTTCATTTGGCTTCATAATACGTGATTTCACAGGTATTCAGCATTTGATGAGGCCTTTCCCTGGGCCGTCTACTCGCCAGGCTTTCTGAACGGCTGTAGTTGGATCAGGTTGGCCGTGGGGCTGACAGAGCTTCCACTTCTCAGAGCTGAGATGAGATTGTGTAATTCTCAGTAGTGTTTACGGTCTGACAGGGAATATCAGTGTGCGATAGGGCAAGCTTGTCCAACCCACAGCCCATGGTGGCTTTGAATGTGGCCTAATGCACATTTGTAAACTTTATTATGAGATTGATTTTTAAAGCTTATCAGCTGTCTTAGCATTGGTGTATTTTATGTGTTGCCCAGATCAGTCTGTCTTCCAGTGTGGTCCAGGGAAGCCAAAAGGTGGGACACCTGTGCTTTAGGGTCTGACTGCTACGTTCAGTGCTGTTTTAAGGGCGAGTAGGTTAAGAAAAATGCATTGAAAGGCTCCACTCTGTTGAGAGTCACGTCAGTGTTGAAGCAGCATCTCCTACAACTCGCCATGTCTCAAGTGGTTCTTACCGTGAGTAGGATGTGTTTCAGTTACCTATTCTGGTGTGACAAAACCATGTCAATACGTGATGTCTTAAGAAAATAATGATTTGTGATTTCTCATAATTGTTGTGATGTCTGGTGATTTTCTGCTGGTCATGCCTGGGATCACTCATGAGGCTGCAGTAAGGCTGGTGGCGGGGGAGCCGGGGGAGGGGATGGCAGTGCTCCTCAAAGTTCAGTCGCGTGGACGCCCACGTGTTGCCTGAGGGCACAGGTGTAAGTGGCAGCGTCCTCCTGCGCCAGCAAGTCTGGGGTACACCCATGCCCCAGGGCTGGAGAGGAAAGCTCCATGTCTTTTTTTTCTTCCTTTTCTTTTGTGTGGCCCTCTAGTGAATGAATATGTATGTGTGCGCACACATGCGTGTGTTTTCTTGTGTGTTTTAAATCAGCTTGTAGAGTGCAGGGGCATAATAATAGCTCACTGCACCCTCAAGCTCTTGGGCTCAAGCCATTCTCCGGCCTCAGGCTCCTTAGTGGCTGGGACTTTAGGCTGTATGCCATCACACCTGGGTAAATCTTTGTACTTTTTTGTAGAGACAGGGTTTTGCCATGATGTCCAGGCTGGTCTCAAACTTTTTGCCTCAGTCAGTCCTCTTTGCCTCAGCCTTCTAAAGTGCTGGGCTCACAGGCATGAGCCACTGCGTAAGGCTAGGGCTCCACTTCCTGGTGGCCAGCCTGGAACCCGTAGGCACATGTTCGAGTCCACCACAGCGTGTGTGTGTGTGTGTGTGTGTGTGTGTGTGTGTGTGTGTGTGTGCGCGCCACAGGGGCCTAGGCGACGTAAATGGAAAAGAGCGTGTTGTGGTGCTTGGCGACATCACGAGTGAGTGAGGCTTGCCACACAGAGTGCATCTAAATTGGACAGAATGCAAAGAAAGTTTTGGTGGTTTTTCCTAGATTCTGGACTCAGGATTGTGAACTGTGTAGGTTTTTTTTTTTTTTTTTTTTTTTCCTTTAGAGATTTTAAAACTTTGCAAGAGTGAATCTTAATCCTTGGCTGGCATTTAAGCATAAATAACAAATTCATATGCATTGTCAAATACAGGGTGAATTTAGAGAATGCTTCAGAAGTTAGAGTGAAAGAAAATCTTTAAATGAAAACCTGCCTATTCTGATCAGAATTCTTTTATCTGGAATCATTATATATTTTTGATAAACAGGGGTAAGCACGTTCTCACTGAGATGTGCGCTCTCTCTGGTTGTGTGCTCTCAAGTACCTGTGGAGCTGCATACAGGTCTTCAGTCATCATGTAGGGTTTAGTATCGTCCCTTCTGGCTTCAGTGTTGTCCACTTCATTCTGTAGCTGTGCTTTTTAGGTTTGATTCTAAGTGGAACTTTCATACACTCTCTACAGCTCGGATTTTGGTTCTGCTTCCAGTCAGCCAGGACAGCTGGCTGTGCAAGGTGTTGTGACGTTTCCCTCAGGCAGACAGAAGAGCACTCTTCATCCCTAGCAGTGGGAGCTGCATACCCTGGGATCCCAAAAGCATATGTGCCTTTCAGTTTGCCTAGTGGTTGTTTCAGAAGGGGAAGGAAAAGGGAGTTGGTATTTCAAAAGAGTCATACAAAAATTCCCTAGTCAATTTTGTTAACTCGAGTCACGTTTGTTAACCCACATGTCAAACTGGGGAAATAATTGTGTCTCATGTTGAGACTTGCATCTTTATAAAACTTTCCGTGCATCTAATGGAACATAGCTGACAAGTACTTGAGGATTAGTCTGCT
>PVKP010016999.1:19980-47083 GCA_004027715.1 Plecturocebus donacophilus
AGTTGGTTTTTTTTTTTTTTTTTTTTTTAATGTTTAAGGTTAATTTTCCCAAGCTTAAATCTTTTTTACTTTGTGCTTCTCCCTAAAGCCTTAAAAACACTTGTCTTTGTAACTTGTGGTCCCTGGGTTTGAAAGTGATGTTTCTGGTGGTAAGCTTTTACCGATGGTGCTTCAGTAGGAGTGGAAGGTCTGCCTGAGCCTTTGGCCTTTGCCGTAGTCCTGCTGCCCTCAGAGCTGCATTCTCCCAGCAGGGATGGCCTCAGTGCCACCTGGGCAGAGCCTTCTAGTGATGTAGACGTTTCTCAGCTGATTCTGTAGCATCATAACCAAAGAATAAAACACCTGTTAATGGTTTGAGTTATGTAAATATGGAGCATAAACCGGTGAACTGGCACAGACCCTAAACTTCAAAGTTGAATGATGATGAAGACGATCACTTGGCTTGAATGAGGCAGCTCATGCCCAGTGCTTTGTGCTGCCCTCAGAGAAGTGCAGCTGGGACATCTCCCCGCAGCCCCTAGGCCTCAGCACTGTAATGGCTCTGTGTGCCAAGGCCAAGGCCTGCATCACCCTGTTTCCTGCTGCTTGGGGCCCTCTGCCGGAGGAAGAAGGGGGGTGTGCCATTGGGGTTTCCTAAGAGGATGCAGAGCTGGTGGTTTAGGGTAACTGAGCAGGGTTTCTGACTGACTAGAAGAAGTGGGGGCCTAGCCGGGGGGCCAGAGCCTCCTCTATGATTGGGTTAACAGGTTTCCGTGATGAGAACAGGAGGTGCTGTTGCAGCAGGGGCCGGGGTGGGCTGACCCTGGAAGCCATGGCTGCCCAGGTTTGCAGTCATGGACTGTGTGAATTGGATTGGATCCCATCTGGATGTGAGACATGAGGAGCCTCTAATGGGTGCTGAGCAGCAGCCACATCCCAACACGGGCTCAGTGCAGGGGCAAGAGACCGTGGGTTTTGTTGAGGTTTCATGCTGAGTGAGAGACTGTGACGGACCAGGTCTTTCGCTGCTTGGATCTTTCTTGGAGGCCTAATAGGAGTTTTTAGTGAACCTAATTGTTTTCTTCTCCTCCTCCTCCTCCTCTTCCTCCTCCTATCCATAGCCCCATGACTGACATACACACCTGGAGTTTTGAAACAGAGTCCCCATATGACAGATGAAGTTGCTTAGTGTTGACTTTAGACGTTCTGGGTTCCATACCATTAATTTCATCTTAGGCGCACCTGCTTCTAGAATGCCGTCCTTCCTGACTTCATGCTTTGATGCCATTTTGGTCAGTGGGGAAGATAAATTATTGAAAGCACTGACATTGGCTAATGCATGTAACAGTAATAGATCCTTGGTTTTCTAATCTTTTAAATTTTGTAAGATATATGGTATATAGTTCCTTAGAATTTTGCTAAGTGTAATTTAATGTCATAAATCGTAAATATTGATCAGGTGATTAAAATGGATAAGTTGGTCATGGTGATGTTCACCTGTAGTCCCAGCTATTTGGGAGACCAATTCTACAGGATTTCCTGAACCCAGGAGTTTGAGTCCAGCCTGAGCAACACGGTGAAGCCCCATCTCTAAAAAAAAAAAATTATAAGAGAATAGTGCAAGCCATAAAAATGAACAAGTTCATGTCTTTTGTGGGAACATAGATAGAGCTGGAGGCTATTAGCCTCAGCAAACTAACTCAGGAACAGAAAACCAAATACTGTGTGTTATGATTTAAAAAGTGGAAGCCAAATGATAAGAATTTAGAAACACAAGGAAAGAAACAGCAGACTCTGGGCTCTACTTGGGAGGGTGGGAGGAGGGAGAGGAACAGAGAAGGTAGCTACTGAGCACTGGGCTCAGTACCTGGGTGAGGAAATAGTCTGTAAAGCAAACTCCTGTGACCGTGTTCACTTACACAGCAGACCTTCCCTGTGCTCCTGAATCCAAAAGTTACAAAACATATGAAATATGTGAGGCTCATTTTGGTATCTGTGGTGCTCCTTGATTTTAGGCTTTTACATAAGAATTGAATAAAAACTATTTTATCTTTCTGCATCACATAGAATGTAGTGTAGACCAAAACACAAATATCTCATACTGCTGGCTGTCGAGACTTGGATATGAAGATCTTTCAAAGTGCCTGTTATACAATTACGCAGTTCCTGCTTCAGTGTGGAGAGGCAGAGTGGTGGACAGCCAGCTATCTTCGTGGTAAAAGAGACTGAAATGAGAAGCTCTGTGCCATTAATAACACTTTTGGCCAGCAGCCAAGGCTCAGAGTGTGGGATTAGCCTGAATAGTTTAGACTGCAGGGCCAGAACAAGGAGGTAGGAACCGTGAGGTCACAGTGCTGCCATCTGCGTCCCGACTTGGTGGGGGCCAGGGGGTGCAGCAGATGTGTGCGCTGCTCCTTAGCGCGGGCTGGAGGATCTTCCTGCTCTTCTGCTCGGTCTACTCCAGGGAGCTGGTCCTCAATTCGCAGGGAGTCTGCTTTTAAAGGACTGTAGGTGTGGTTGAATTGTATGGGAAATGGCTGCTCTGGGATTTTCTGGAGTCTTTACTAAAAATAAAGAAGCATACTCAAGCGGTTTGCATCTAGCATTTGTTCTGTGGAGGCACCATTCATGTTAAAGATGGTGTGTGGGGGACAGATAGCATTTCCATGATCTTGTTTCAGATTTGTTTTTTTCTAGAATCAGTCTTTTAGGCGAGGACACTGATGGCGATGTTTTACGTATTTTGGAGTATTGAAAATTTGAAACAGAGAAAGACTTTGCTCTGTCATTGTTAATACTGACAATTCAGACATACATAAGAAATTTATAGCCTTGTCTCTAAAAAAAGAAAATTAGCCACATGTGGTGGTGCATGCCTGTTGTCCCAGCTACTCTGAAGGCTGAGGTGGGATGATGACTTGAGCTTGAGAAGTTGAAGGTGCAGTGGGCCATGATCGTACCACTGGACTCCAGCCTGGGCAGCAGAGGGAGACCCTGTTCTCAAAAATAAAAATAAAAATAAATTTGCTGAATGAAAGGTTTGGACTGTTGATGACCCCTTGTCCATTGTGAACTGATGGGTAATCGGGTACTGGTTTACAAAATGGAAGGAGAGACAGTTGTTTCTGTCTTTGCGATCAGCGTGTGTCAGACTTGGGTGGAAATGTCAGTAGCAGGGAGTCGTCTTTGCATCTGACAACTGTTGGAGTAAACATTATTTTCTGATTTGTAGTACTTTACGCTCTGTAGTGTTTTTGAAGAGCAGTTTTGAGTCCATTTTCTGTTGCTACAGTTAAATCTCCAGGCTGGGTACTTTGTAAAGAAAAGTACTTTATTTATTGTAGTTCTGGAGGCTGGGAAGTCCAGAGTTGAGGGGCTGCATTTGGTGAGGGCCTTCTTGGTGGTAGGACTCAGTGGGGTCAGGGGGCTGAGTGTGTCTGCTCTGCTCTCCTCCTAACAAGCCATTACTGCCCTACCTTTGTGATGAACTCATCTCATCCAAACTACCTCTCAACGGTCTCACCTCTCAAATAGCACAGGGGGATTTCCCACCTTCTGCAGATGTGCTATCACAGTGGGGATGGAGATTCCACATGAGCTTTGGAGGGAACACATTTAAATCATGGCAGTAGGTCATGACACCTGTGTTTCCATGGAACTAGGTATCTTCTTTTTACTAACAGAATTTAAAACGGCTGTGAATAATGTTTCAGAATCAGGCAAAAAACAAGATATAACTAAAATGTAAGTGAGACGTGGGTTTTAGCAGCACGGGGAAGTAGTTTGCATGCGAGGTTATCTAGGGCTGGATGCAGACGTTCTGTCCACAGCACGCATGGGCCAGCAAGGGCAGCTTTCGGGTTGTCACTGAAATTAGCTGCAGACAGCAGGAAACGTAATTGAAATCTTAGTCATTTAACTTACTGTTTAAATTTTTTAAAATTTTTGTGAGTACATAGTAGATGAATGTATTTATAGGATCCATGAGATGATTTGATATAGGCATGCAATGCATAGTGATCGTTTCATGGAAAACGGGGTGTTTGTCTCCTCAAGTATTTATCCTTTGTATTATGAACAATCCAATTACTAACCCTCCTGAAAACTGGGTACCAGTAATAGAGGGAGTTATCCACGTGGCTGTTTGAAACATGGTCACTAAGCTGTGCACGTTTACAAATGTGGAAGCTGTTGTGTAGGTGATGTTCACTCCCATGAACGTGCAGCTGTGATGTGGCCGACAGTAGGGAAGGAACACACCTGTGTGCTCTAAGTGTTCTGCAAGCCGACGCAGCTCCACACAGGACCAGTGCTGATGCCAGAGTGAGGCGTCGGGGCTGTGACCTGTGTCAGTCCTCACGTGGTGGCATTCCAGCAAAGCCATGTGGGTGGGTGCAGCATCTGCAGCAACCCTGGTGGTTATTAACTAACACACCTTGACCTTTATCCTTGGGGCAAAAGTTGTATCTGGTGCCTCTGTTTCTCCATTGTTCAAAGCAGTGAGAGGGTTCAGTCTTAACTGGGATCAAAAGGGAATCCATTTTAAAAGACTGACTTCAGATATTGAGTATAGTAACTAAATCTGACTGTGTTTTGAAAGGATATACTACTTCTCATTACTTTCATTCCAGTGTTTCATAAAAACAGGAAAAGAAAGGAGAGGTGGCTCCAGAAAGGGGCACCTTCAGCAGCGGTGTCCTGAGGGCCTGGGGCTGGGCTTGCCTGGGAGAAGCGGCTCCTCCCTCAGGGCCCTTCCTCTGGGGCATCTGCTGTTCGTCCTGTAACGTGTGAGTGGGCTCTGCAGCACTGGCTGGGTCCAGGTTGCAGCGTGCGTCGATGGCCTTCCTTGTTGAGGCTGAGTCCTGTTGGACTGTGTGTAGACGCATTTTGCTTGTCTGACATCTGCCAGTGTACACTTGGGTTAGCTGCTGGGAACCATGTCATGTGAACTGTGCAGGCTGAGGTGCAACTGTCTCTTGTGGGCCCTGCTTTCAGCTCTTTTGTGTATCTACCTGGAAGTGGAAGTGGTGAATCCTATGTTTACCCAATTTTTGATTTTTTGAGGAATAGTCCGGCTGTTTTTTAGCTGTTGCACCATTACACATTCCCACCAGCAGTGCACAAGGATTCCTGTTTCTCCACAACCTCCCCTGCTCCCTGGTTCCCTGTAGGGTGCTGGAGACTGGCAGCAAGCACCCTGTCACCAGGTGAGCACAGTCCCCAGCTGCCCTTCCTTTACGGTGTGACCTTTACCAGCAGATCTGACGGAACAGAGGTGAATCCTGGGTGTGTTTAAAGGAAGTTTACTCAGCCCGCCCCCAACCCCACTCCGTCTTTGGAGGTGTGCTGTGCTGTAGCTTCAGCCGAGCCAGCCCCTGGGCAGTGCCCCCAGATGGCTCCACCTTCCTCACGCTGCCCTCCTGCGTACTCATTCTCATCCCCCCGCCCCCACCACTGCTCTGCCAGTGCAGATCTGACTGCTGCAGTGTTGACTCTGCCAAGCACTTTTTATATTTGGAGATTTGTCTTATATTGGTAAAACCATTTTTGAGACTTCAAAAAGAATTCTCAGTGAGAAGGAAAAGAAGGTTTTTCAAATTCCAGGGTGAGATACTGTGTTTCCTCATGAAATTTGTTTTGCTTAATGCAAAATTTAGTTTATTATATGTCAAACGTGGAAGACGCATGCCTTGGAAGATTAGAATGGGTAAAGGTACACTTTTCAACTGTCTGTGCAATGTATTGTTTAGAAGCAGTGGAGTGACCTTGCTGGTGGCACCTGAGGGAGTGCCAGGCATGGGGCTGCTGGGCAGGCCGCTCCCGAGAGCCCTGCAGGGCTGGGCGAGGCTTCCATCAATTATTAACAGACTTGGGGCACTCAGTCGGGCTGGTTCACAGGGCTGGAAGCTCGCTCTGCCTTTGTGTCTCCAGCTCTGCCCTCTGCCTGTCACCCTGTGGCAGACGCAGCCCACGCTCCCTGCACGAGAGGCTGCAGAGGCTGTGTCTTGCTTTGCGTGCAGGGCTGATGATTGTTGTGTTCCCATAGTGGCCGTTGATCATGAAAAACATTATATTACATAAAATATGTGACCATGCCAGGCGTGGGTGGCTCACGCCGGTAATCCCAGAACTTTGGGAGGCCGAGAAGGGTGGATCACCTGAGGTCAGGGGTACAAGACCAGTCTGGCCAACATGGTGAATACCCCATCTCTACTAAAAATACATTTAGCCGGGTGTGGTGGCGGGTGCCTGTAGTCCCAGCTACTCGGAAGGCTGAGGCAGGAGAGTTGCTTGAACCCAGGAAGCGGAGGTTGCAGTGAGCGGAGATCATGCCACTCCACTCCAGTCTGGGTAACAGAGCAAGGCTCCATCTAAAAAAAAAAAAAAAAAAATGTAGGGCGTGGTGGCTCATGCCTGTAATCCCAGCACAGGAGGACGGATCATCTGAGTTGAGGGTTTGAGACCAGCTTGACTAATAAGGAGAAACCCCATCTCTACTAAAAGTACAAAAAATTAGCAGGGTGTGGTGGCACATGCCTGTAATCCCAGTTACTTGGGAGGCTGAGGCAGGAGAATTGCTTGAACCTCGAGGGCGGAGGTTGCAGTGAGCCAAGATAGCGCACCTTTGAACTCCAGCCTGGGCAACAAGAGCGAAACCATCTCAAAAAAACTCAGAAAACATATATATATATATATATATAACCAGTTTCTTCTCGTTGCCTTGGACTGGTGTTCATCTTACTGCTAGCATTTCTTGCTCTACCCTTTGAGATCCTCTGGAGAAATAAATGGAAACTTTATTTTCTCTCTCTCTTTTTTTTAAAAGGTGACATCTGGTGCCGTCGCTCAGGCTGGAGTGCAGTGGCATGATCTTGGCTCACTGCAACCTCTGCCTCAGCCTCCCGAGTAGCTGGGATTACAGGTGCCCACCACCACTCCGGTTAATTTTTGTGTTTTTAGTGGAAACAAGGTTTCACCATATTGGCCAGGCTGGCCTCCTCTTGAACTGCTGACCTTGTGATCCGCCCTCTTCATCCTCCTAAAGTGCTGAGATTACAGGTGTGAGCCACTGCGCCCAGCCCTACTTTATCTTGTGTTATAATTTTACATCAATGTTAGGGTGAAGTAAGTGAATCCTGTAAGGTTAATAGATAAATATTCAATGTTTTATGTTTTCCATAAACTTTTCTCAAATATGTTTGTTCTAAAATAATTTTGTTGTAGTGACCCCCTTTGCTTAAACATACCGTGAAGTAGAAGAAGCAGGCAGAGAAAAGAGGAGGAAAAGACAAGTTGCTGGCAAAGCAGGTATGGGCCCAGCTTGGGGGCCCATGTGGTCATCCTGAAGGAGGGCAGGCAGCACATACGAGATGCACTCAGGAATCTGCCTGGCCGAGCACACACATTCTCAAAGGCAAGCGGGACCCACCCAACCGAGGCTTCTAGAGCCAGACTGGTGAATTTGGTGGACAAGGGCCAGGTGCTGAACACTTTGGTGCCAGTGAGTAGAGCGGATAGAGCTTTTACCTCTCAAAGGTCAGCCACAGTGTGTGTGAGGTCTGGGGTGGAGCCGAGAGGAAGTGGCCCTGACCAAGGCCTCACTCTTGCGGAGCAGGGTTTTCTCACTTTACTGAGTTTGCCAGAAGCTCTGCTGTGAAATCTTGAGTGTGACCCCTGAAGATCTACCTTGACCTCCCTCCGTGCCCAGCTTCAGCGAGTGCCCTGCTGCCGCCGACCTGAGACCCAGGAGGCTTCGCTGTGGCTTCTGGCTTGCCTTCCCCCAGGCTCTGCACCTCCTGTGCAGCATGATGCACCTGTGGCCACCATGTCCAGTGCTTCCTTAGGATGAGTCTCGTCTCGTGTCCAGCACTGCATCCCTAGGGAAATGTGTCTCATGCTTTTCAAAGAAAATAGCAGCCAGATGCGGTGGCGTGAGTGGCTCACGCCTGTTGTCCCAGCATTTGGGAGGCTGAGGTAGGCGGATCACTTGTGGCCAGGAGTTCAAGATCAGTCTGACCAATGT
The DNA here is from genome assembly GCA_004027715.1 of Plecturocebus donacophilus. NCBI lineage: Eukaryota > Metazoa > Chordata > Mammalia > Primates > Pitheciidae > Plecturocebus > Plecturocebus donacophilus. Next base: position 27,983 of record PVKP010016999.1, read on the forward strand.
GGTGAAACTCCCATCCCTACAAAAATTAGCCGTGCATGGTGGCACGCACCTGTCATCCCAGCTACTCGAGAGGCTGAGATGTGAGAATTGCTTGAACCTAGGAGGCAGAGATTGCCTTGAGTCAAGATCACGCCACTGCCTTCCATCCTGGGTGACAGCTGAGACTCTGTCTCCAAAAAAGAGATAATAGCAGCTTTATTTAGAGAATTGACACACCGTTTAAGTTTGCCCAGTTAAAGCGTACAGTTCAGGAGTTGTTAGTGTATTCACAGATCTGTTCAACCACCACTGTCAGTTCTAGAACATTTCTGTCACCTCAGAAAGAAAGTTGGACCTTATATTATCACTCTTTGTCTCCCCTCCAGCCTTTGCTTTCCGTGGGTCTGCCGTTCTAGTCATTTTGTGTCTGGAATTGCATGCGGTGTAGCATAACAGGATCCTGTGCATGGGACACGTGTCCGCAGCACCCACAGCAGAATTGCCTTTATGCCAAGCACAGAGAGGCGCTTCATCTCCATGCCTTAACTTACAGATATGTCAGAGAGTTTGTATCCAGTTTGCTAGAATCTTCTTTGAATACGTATATTTATGAGATGAGAATCAGTTACTTGATTTAGTGGGTAATGAATGCCTGGAGTGATCTGAAGAGGTAGTGAAGGGTGTGGGGTAAAGTCAGCCTCCTGCGTACCTCCATCCCCTGGGCCCTCGAGGCCATCCTAGAAGTGCTGCCTGCTCAGCGTCAAGGACAGCCTTTTCCTGCTCCTGTCGGAATCTGGTCTTCCTTGCCTAGGGCCATGGATGCCATCCCTCCAGGAATTTGTTCTGCTTTTCCAGGTGTGTTTGGTGGTGTGTAGGTGTGGGGTGATCGGTATTTGATTTCATTCCTGACCATGGAACCCCTCTCTCACGCCCACCAGCTGCCTCTGCCTCTCTGCTCTTCTTCCCAGCGGTGCTTTTCCTGTGCCTGCCACCATCCACTCTCTTGCACTCTCTCTTAGAGCTTCTTCGAGGTATAATTTTTAAATACTATGGAATGCTCTGATTTTAATAGCGGTCAGGGGATACGGCCTGAGAAATGCATTGTTAGGTGGTCTTGTCTTGTAAGTGTCACAGAGTGTGTGTACACAGACCTAGAAGGCAGAGCCTTCGACACAGCTAAGCTGCATGGGAGATCCTGTTGCTGAGTCACTGCTGAATCGTGTAAAGAAATCGCAACACAGTGCAAAGTGTTGATGCCCTGGGACCAGTTCCACTCCATTAAGATTTCATAGTGCCACATTCCCCCTTGATGAGTGTGGCCTGTTGACCGAAGCAGCATGTAGCTCATGACTACAAATGGAAGAGTTTTAACAAATTCGTTGAAACAGTCTCGTTCCCCCGTCACAGTCAGGATACAGAGTGTTTCCATCACCTCAAGAAAGTTCCCCTTTCCCTTTGTGCAGCACTTTCCTGTTTCCTAGGCCCAGGGTGCTGGTGTGCTTCTGCTCACTGTAGGTTTTGTTTTTCTAGAACCTAATTGCACGGAATCATCGAGTGTGGAGTCTTGTGTCCTGTGTGTTTCATCTTCCTTTTGAGGTTCATCTGTGTTGTGTGGTGTATGTCAGTAGTTTTCTGAGTAGGTTTTTTAGGAGGTAAATATGTCATATGTTTATTCAATAAGCAGTTTGTAGATGTGTACATGGTTTCCTATTTTAGCTATTGGGAGTCTAGCTATTTTGAGTAGATGCATGCAAAGCATCCAGTGGATGTGTGGTGTACTTTTTCTCTGTTAAATTCCTGGGCCCGGGTTTCTGGGTCATATGTTAGATGAATGTTTAACTTCTTCAGAACCTGCCAGACTCCTTCCAAAGTGACCAGACAGTTTTGTCTTCCCACCAACAGTGAATGGGAATTTCATTTGCTCTGTCCTCATCGATATGTGGTATAATCCATCTTCTCCATTTGAGCCATTCTAATGGATTGTAGTTTTAATTTCCATTGCCCTAATGACAAATGATGTTGCTTGTGTTTTCATGTGGCTTTTTTGGTGAGGGGAAGGGACTGTCCATGTATCTGCTTTGTTGAAGCATCTGTCTTTACCTTCGCATATGCCATTTGGTCATTTATCAAAATCGGGTTGTCTGGTGATTTTTGAGAGTTCTTTATAGATTCTAGGCACAGGTCCTTTACCAGCTCTGTGGTGTTTGAATTTTTTTAAAAACCAGTATTTGGCATGTATTTTTCTTCTCTTTTTTTAAAATTACTGTTATTATTATTACTTTAGAGATAAGAGTTCACCATATTGGCCAGGATGGTCTCCATCTCTTGACCTTGTGATCCACCCACCTCTGCCCCACAAAGTGCTGGGATTACAGGCATGAGCCACTGCGCCTGGCCTTATTTTTATTTTCTTAATAGTGTCTTTTGAACAGCTAAAGTTTTTAGTTTGATGAAATCCAAGTTAATAGCTTTCTTTTGGGTACTTTGTGCTTTTTGTGTTTTTAAGAAATCTCTCTAACCCAGTGTTGTAGAGATTTTCTCTCATGTTTTCTTCTAGAAGTTACGTAGTTTTCACTCATATTTTCTTCAATTATGAGGTAATTTATGGTGTATGGCATAAGGTAAGGTTAGAGGTTTTTGTTGTAATATTTTTGCATAAGGATATCCGATTACTTCCTGCATCATGATTGTTTTCCCATTCAATTGCTTTACCTTTGTTAAGAAATTAACTGACTATATTTGTATGGGTCTATTTTTGGTCTTTTCTGTTCCATTGTTCTATTTATTCTTTTGCTAATACCACACTGTCTTGATTGCTATAGTTACTATTAAAAAAAAATTTTTTTTTTTTAAGACGATCTTACTCTGTTTCCCAGGCTGGAATGCAGTGGTGGCATCTAGACTCATTGCAACCTCTGCCTCACGGGCTCAAGTGATTCTCCTGCCTCAGGCTCCCGAGCAGCTGGGATTACAGGCATCTGCCACTACAGCTGGCTAATTATTGTATTTTTAGTAGAGATGAGGTTTCGCCATGTTGGCCAGGCCAGTCTTGAACTAACTTCAGGTGACCCACCTGCCTGGACGTCCCAAAGTGCTGGGATTATAAGTGTGAGCCACTGCGCCTGGTGATGATGACTGTAGTGTCATGTGACATCTTGAAATCAGTAATCAGTAATGTTCATCTATCTGCTTGGCTCTTTTTCTACAGTGCTGGGTTCTCCTAGGTCCTTTGCGTTTTTCAGGATCAGCTTGTCAATTTCTGTTTATAAAAAGTCAGCTGGGATTTTTGATTGAGATTGTTTTGAATCTTTAGATCAGTTTGGAGAGAATCAACATCTTAGTATGGAGCCTTCTGTTTATTTCTAGTGGTCTTGCATATATTTTATCCTTGTAATTTTTTAATGCTATTGAATTTTTTTAAACTTAAGTTTCCTGTGGTTTGTTGCTGGTCCACAGAAACACAATTGATTTTCTAAAATATTGACCTTAGGTCTTGCAAATTTGTTTAAAGTTATTTAAAACAGAGATTTCACAGGATTTTCTACATAGATGTGTCATCTGTGAATGGGCAGTTTTCCTTTCTTTTTTTGTACTGTTGCACTATCTAGGAATTCTAGTACAGCACTTAATGGAAGTGTTGAGTGAGAGTGGAAATTATTGCAGAATCTTAGGGGAAGAGTTAAGTTCTTCAATTAAATATGTTGCCTGTTGTGTTTCAGTAGATCCCTTTTATTTGGTCGGCAGTTTCCTGTTTCTTAGTTTCCTGAGAGTCTTTGTGTTGTTGTTGTTACTGATTTGGAGTTTTGCTCTTGTTGCCCAGTCTGAAGTGCAATGGCTCGATCTCGGCTCATCACAACTTGCACCTACCCGGTTCAAGCGATTCTCCTGCCTCAGCCTCCTGAGTAGCTGGGATTAGAGGCATGTGCAACCACATCCAGCTAATTTTGTAGTTTTTGTAGAGATGGGTTTTCTCCATGTTGGTCAGGGTGGTCTTGAACTCGCGACCTCAGGTGATCCTCCCACCTCACCCGCCCAAAGTGCTGGGATTACAGGCATGAGTCACCGTGCCCAACATCCTGACAGTCTTTAACAGGAATGGAGCAGAATTTTGTCCTTTGCTTTCTCCCCTATCTGTCAAAATGATAATTTTATAAAAAAGCAGTTGGGGAAAAAAAGATCAATAAAGCAAAACTTGTTTTCTTTGGGAGACTGAGTCTTACTTGGTTACCCAGTCTGGAGCACAATGGTGCGATCTCGGCTCACTGCAGCCTCCGCCGGTTCAAACCATTCTTCTGCCTCAGCCTCCCAAGTAGCTGGGATTACAGGCGTGCGCCACCATGCCCGGCTAATTTTTGTATTTTTAGTAGAGGTGGGATTTCACCACGTTCACCAGGCTGCTCTCCAACTCCTGACCTCAAGTGATCTGCCTGCCTTGGCCTCCCCAAGTGCTGGGATTACAGGCATGAGCCACCGCACCCAACCGGGTTTTTTAAAAAAAGACATTAAAACTGGTAGCCCTTTAGCCTAACGATCAGGAGAAAAAAGAGGCAACAAATTTTCAGCATATTGACATGGATATGAGAAAAGGGGCATTGCTGTGATCCTATAGCCATTCACAGGACAGGAAAGGAATTCTGTTAACAACTTTATGCCAATAAATGAGACAACTTAGATAAAATAGACACATTCTTTAAAAGATACAGACTACATCAGCTTACTCAAGAAGAAATAAGTAGCTTAAATAGCCCTGTATCTTTTAAAGAAATTGAATTTTTAGATAATACCCTTCCCACAAAGAAACCTTCAGTCTCAGATAACTAACTTGGTTATTTGTGCCATACGTTTAAAGAATAAGTAAAGTCAGTTATATAGAATCCTTTTCACATCACAACAGAGGAGGGTATACTGCCCAGTCTTTCTATGAGTCAGGGACACCTTGATTCCAAAATTAGAGAAATACCCACATTAATACAGATGTAAATTAAATTATAGCATCTATAAAGGATAACGATACTTCAGGATTGAGTGGGGTTTATCTCAGAAGTTCAAATTTGGTTTAGCATTTAAAAATCAATGTACTGTACCACAATAAAAAAGAATAAAAGAAATGCCATAAGATCATCTATGAAGGTTTTTGTTTTTAAATGGTATTTGAGCCTGTAATCCCATCTCCTCAGGAGGCTGAGGTAGTAGAATCGCTTGAACCCGGGAGGCAGAGGTTACAGTGAGCTGAGATGGTGCCATTGCACTCCAGCTTGGGCAACAAGAATGAAACTCCATCTCATTAAAAAAAAAAAAAAAAAAAAAAGGTATTTGAGGCCAGACAAGGTGGCTCAGGCCTGTAAGCCCAGCATTTTGGGAGGCAGAGATAGGAGGACTACTTGAGTCCAGGAGTTGCAGACCAGCCTGGGCAACATGGTAAAATGTCCCATGTCTACAAAAATACAGAAATGAGCTGGGCATGGTGGCACGCTGGTAGTCCCAGCTACTCTGGAGGCTGAGGTGGAAGGATCAGTTGAGCCCAGGAGGTAGAGGCTGCAGTGAGTCGAGATCATGCCATTTCACTCCAGCCTGGGTGACCGACCAAGTGAGATGCTGTCTCAAAATGACAAAATTCCATATTCATTCATAAGGAAAGTAAGAACAGAAGGGAGTTTCCTCAGTCTGATGGAGGACATTCTGAGAAACACCTGTAGCTGACGTACACCATTCTTACTGGTGAAAACTGAATGCGCTTTTCCTAATGTTGGAGATGTTTCCGCTCACCTCTTTTTACTCTCTTTAAAAGAGTAACCTTTATTACTGAATTGCAATACTCAGCATTTAGAAAATTAGGAAAAACCAAGAAGGAGAAATACAATGTAAAATAATCACATTTTTTGCGACCTGGAGAACAGATTCTTTTTTATGTATACATGTTCACACACGCACACGCACACGTGCGCAACAGGTAGGCTTCTGTGTCAGCTTGTGGAGGCTCCACTTCCAGAGATACAAAGAAGCACCATGCAGGTGCTGTTGTGGCTCTGTATTTTCATTCAGATTTCCTCCAAAGCCCAGACCGAGGAGAGACACCCCCACAGGCCTAGTGCCTCCCTCCAGCTTGAGCCCCACCCGTGTGAGCACAGTCATCCCCGGCCGCTGGCCTTTGACCCAGCACAGCTTCTCTTCCTGCTGCTGACCAGCCATGGGGATCGGGCCATCGGCTTTGCAGAAAGTTGGCTCCTTCCTGTTTTGTCTTTTTGTTTTCCTGTTGTGTCATTTAGCTTGTTCTCTGTTTATTTAAATTAAAACTCACCTTTCATTTTGTTTAACCTCTGTTACGTATTTGCTTTTTGTTTAGTTTATGTTCTTCCATTTCTCATGTTTTCTGTTCTTTTGGTTATGTTCTAATTTTTAGAACCTCTTTATTGGGATACCTTCCAGCAATAAATATAAATACATTTCCCTGTAAGAAGACTTTGCCTGCATCTCCCAGTTTGCTGTATCGCATCTCTGTCATTTCCAATTTTGAGTATTTCTCTGGTTTCCCCTTCTCCCTCATACTTAGAAATGCATTTCTGATTCCCAGATTCGGGGTCATGTTTTCTAGTCACTCTTCCTCCTGTCTGAGTTGCATTGTCATTTCAGAAGGTGACTGTGTCACAGTTTTTAGGCTTACTCTGTAGTTGTGTGTGTGGTCAAGTTTTGATGACTGTTCCCTGTGATCTTGAAAAATGATGATTGCGTGATTATTGGATTATTTTATATGTGTGTGTTAGCTCAAGCTTGGCATTGCTTTTGAATCTTCTGTCTTGTAGTTTTGGTTGGGGTTATCTCCTTGGTCTGTTCTTCACTGAAAGGCACTTTAATGTTTGCTCCATGGTTGAGGCTCATTTTCTCTGTTCTGTTGATTCTTTTTTTGGAGTCAGGGACTCCCTCTGTTTCCCAGGTTGGAGTGCAGTGGTGTGATCTTGGCTCACTGCAACCTCCACCTCCGAGGTTCAAGAGATTTTCCTGCCTCAGCCTTCCAAGTAGCTGGGATTACAAGCGCCTGCCACCACGCCCGGCTAATGTTTTCCTGTGTTTCTGTGTTGTTAGTAGAGGTGGGTTCATAGCATGTCAACTATGCTGATCTCGAGCTTCTCACCTCAAGTGGTTGCCTGCCTTGGCCTCTGAATGTGCTGGGATTGCAGGCACGAGCCACTGTGTCTGGCCTGTTGTGTCCATTCTTGCTCTTAACTCGGAGGCTCTCTTATTTGCGTCAGTGTTTGGACTGTCTAGCTTTCCTGTGAAAGGAACTTTTTGCCTTGTTATATTGGTGCACTTTTATCTTCTGAAATGCATTCTGCTCTCATGTCTGTACCCAGCATTGATAGGGCAGCCCAGTCTGGTGTGCGTAGTATGTACCTGGTGTGTCTTTTCTGAAATGTTTGCCGATTTTTATGGTTTAGACATTGCTCAACTCATTCTGAGCTAGCTGGATCACTTTTTCCATTCCAGTCTGACAAACTTTGTCTTTTAAGTGGATTTCTTAGTCCATTTTCTTTTTTCCCCTTACCCTGTTTATGCTGCTGTAACAAAATGCCTGAGACCGGTTCATTTATAAAGAACAGAAATTTATTTCTCACAGTTGTGGAAGCTGGAAGTTGGAGAGCCTGGCGCCACTGGAGGGCCCCGTGCCTGTTGCTGTGTCCTCCCGTGGCTGCAAGGACAGAGGTGTGGACAGGACTGCCTCCCAGTCCCAGCCCTTCATAGCAGCTGGCACTCGTCCACCCACGAGGGCAGAGCCTCCCTGAATGGGACACCAGGTGTGATGAGGGTTCTAGGGGGGTTGGCACTGAGTTCTGTGCTTTCCATTTGTTGTGATGTGTCTTCTCTCTCTCCTTTTGTCAGGGGGCCAGGGTAGGGGCTTAGATGTTTCTTCCTGCTCCATTTTTTTTTCCTCTTTACAATTTGGAGATTATACAATGTCTTTTTGTGGTTATGTTGGGAGTTTGCGTTTTTCATTTGCTACTGGATGCTCACAGATGTTAGGACTTGTTTAGGCCATGGAGTGGTTGGGAAATCATCTGGGCAGGGCCTCCCTGGAGGACCTCTTGGCCTGCCTTTCCTCCTGTCCCATCTGCGCCTACCTCTGTTGTGTGGTGTGTTTGTGCTTTTTCTACACTGGCATTTTCTACAATGAGCCTGGTAATGAAACCACGGAAAATGTAGTTTGAGGTTCTCTTGAAGATGAAAACTTAGAAGGTTGTTGAGAGTCTCACGCCTCATCTGCTGTTGGTGGGAGTTGCTGCTACAGCTGCCTCCGGCCTCACGTCTGGCCCTCCACTGTGCTCCTGTGCCCTCCTGCCTGGGAGCTTTTTGCTCTTCCCAGTCTGAAGGTGTTGGGAGCTCCTGGCATGCGTGAGGGCACCCTCGTTTCTGGCCCTCTTTATTCCTGGGCCCCTCGGCCCGGAGTGTCCTCCCGGATGCTTGCATTGTGGGCTTATCCTCCATACGCTGAGGCAGCATTCAGACAAGGAGGAGCCTTTATTCGTGGGTCATTTTGGCAGATGGGATTATTTTTATTTCATCCTCAAGAGGTTAAAATCTATATCAGATATGTATTTTCTGGGAGTGCACAGACAGCAGTGGCCTGTGTTGACCCTGATGGGGTCTCAAGTTGGTGGTCCTGCCTGGAAGCCTGGCCAGGCATTCACAGCAAGGGGGTGTCGTTGGATGGTTGCAGCTACTGTCTCTTTGTTTGCGATGTGGAAATGATACCATCTGTTAGCTGAGGCTCTTTAGAGGCTCCAAATAAAATAACATATGAAAGTAAAGCACTGTGCAGATGTAATCTGAAATGGATCATTAAGCCCTAGACATGACTTAGGGGGCTGGGAAACTGTCCTGAGTCAGGGTTGCCCACGTGTTCAGTACACACTGCTCTGTGCACTCCTCCCAGAGCACACACCCCGGGGATTGTTCCCAGCGTACAGATGAGGAGACTGAGGCCCAGGAAGTTCTGTGTTTAAAGCCTCAGTCGGGAGCAGGGGTGCGGGGGCCCAGCTTGAGGAGAGACTGGCTGCCTGCACTGACATTTACATCTGTGACGTCCCCCTGGGTTCAGAGGGTCAGAGCTGGCCATGAGTGTGGGTGGGTGGATTCCCCATACCCAAAACAGCACATGAGCTGTAGCGTCCAAGGCGCCTTCATTTCCCCTACTCTGTTAGTTCATGGGGGTGAAGAGCATAGCCTCACGACCTGCAAAGCATAAACTGTGTCCGACACAGGCAGCGCAGGGACAGCTGGAGGGAGGCGTGCCATGATGTGACTGCGCTGTGACTTGTAGGTGGAGGCCCCTCCTTGAAAAACACGAGCTGTGCATCATTTGTGATAAACCTGTTAGTCATTGTCTGTGAAGGTAGTTGTCTGTGGAGGCTATGGATGTAACTAAGTTCAGGTTCATTGCTGCTTTGTGTTTTCTGACTGGGGTGAGGTTGTGAACGAGGTTAATTGTCTGACAAATCCAAGAGGCAGAGCTGTGTTTTGCATGCACCCTCACCACCCCTCCAGCCAATGCCAGGCTCGCTCTCTCATTTGCTCTGCATGTACACATACATTATATGTTACAAATATCTGTGTACCCTGCCTTTTAAGAGATTACACATAAAAACATAAATGTGAGCTGATTTTTACTTTGAAATAGTTTGCCACAGATTCAGTTAAAGCAATTAAAGTGCTGGAGCTTATAATTAAATGTTAATTTTTCTCTTTTTGGAAACATAGGTATTGCTTAAAAAAAAAAATCTGCTTAGGCCCAGTGCAATGGCTCACACTTGTAATCCCAGCCCTTGGGGAAGCTGAGGTGGGTGGATCACTCTTGAGGTCTGAAGTTTTGAGACCAGCCTGACCAACATGGTGAAACTAATGCCGTTTTACTAAAAATACAAAAAATTAGCCTGGTGTGGTGATGCACACCTGTAATCTCAGCTACTCAGGAGGTCGAGGCCACAGTGAGCCTTGATCATGCCACTGCACTCCAGCCTGGGCGATAGTAGAGAGACTCTGTCCCAAAACAAACAAACAAAAAACAAAAAACCCTTAGATTTGCAAACAGACATGAGTACATAATTTTTATTGGTTTGTGCATCCCGAATTCGGGATTATGAAGCATGTAAATGATGCCTGTTTTGGGCTCTGTGGTACTAGCTTTCTTCTCATTCTCCTCTTTCCCTTCTCCCCATTCCTTTGCCTGTTGGGCGTAAATTATCACAGAAAAGGCACTCTGAGAAAATGAAAGTTGGGTTCTTCTGTAATGACGTTTTTCATGTTTTAACATGCAGTTGTGTGTTTCCTTGGAATATTTAGTTTTAATGACGGCTATAATGAGAAGTATTTCTGTGGGAACCATAAATAGACTTTTACACCATGAAATATCAAGTTTGTTTTTTCTCTGAAGAATGTCAGCTCATACTTGGGGGGATTTATTCGCCCAGTTTTCCATATAGTGCTTCAAAAAGACACTAGAGGGGAAAGAAGGAAAAGGCATATCCTGCTTAGGCGCGTGGCATGCTGGGAGAGCTGCCAGGCAGGGAGTTCACACTGGCTTCTCCCTGCCCATCCCTCCTCACCCTTTGCCTTGTTCATGTTGGGGCATCTCTTTGCAAACCTGGTCCAGAGTGTTGCTGGTTTATCCTGGACTCAATGCTGGCTTCCCAGGGCCTCAACGTTTCTGGGAAATTCCATGTTTTCTGACTCTCAGGTGAAATGGACTGTTTTCTTCGAAGGCAGAAACTCGTTCAGAGGTCTGAACCTGGGCTGTTGCTCTGCTTTACTAGAAACTCTTGATGTTCTACCTGGAACCTTTGCACAGACAGTCGACCTCATTCTCTCTCCTGGTAGAGACCTACCTGTCAGTACCTGTGCTGCGCTTTGAGGCCCAGATGCCAAGATCTGGAACGGCCCTGAGAGAAGGAACCCAAGTGCCCATTGTGGTGTGAGGCGGAGGGTGGGAAGCAGAGCCGTGGCCAGTGCAGATGCAGTGCTCCTTCGGGTGAGCCGTGGCCGCTGTGGCCATTGGAGGTGCAGGGCTCCCACAGTTGAGCCGTGGCCACTGGCCAGTGGAGGTGCAGCCCTCCCACAGTTGAGTGGTGGCAGCTGTGGGCAGTGGAGGTACAGCAGTCCCACAGTTGAGCCGTGGCCGCTGTGGCCATTGGAGGTGCAGCACTCTCTCAGGTGAGCTGTGGCCATTGGAAGTGCAGTGCTCCCGCAGTTGAGCCGTGGCCGCTGTGGCCAGTGGAGGTGCAGTGCTCTTGTGGATGGGCCGTGGCTGCTGTGGGCTGGTCCATCCATGCCAGACTCTGCCATCTCTTGGCCACTTTTTGTTTCTGCTCATGTTTGTGCAGACTGTTAATCCAAGGACCTCATTTTGCTTTTGTAGGTCTATGATTAGACAGATGAATTAAGCATACGTGGCATTGCTCTCATTGTTAACAGTAGGATTTAGGGTTTGGGTGGGGTGGGAGAAGAGCAGTGGGTGGTCCTTACTTTAAATCTGGAATATTTTTTATGCCATTATCCTCTATTTACAGCTTTCAGAAATCAGCTGGTGTCACTGCACATATGTTTAGAGCCGTTGCTAAGGTGACAAGCCCAGCAGCCCACACAGGCCTTCTGGAAGGCAGGGAAGCTGCGTGGTGGGGCCTGTTCACATTGCGGCCTCATCTCTCCAACCTGTGTGTATCTGCAGATTGCCCTGTTCCAACTTAAATTGTCTGCTTCCTTTTGGTTTGATTGCCTGATTAATGAATAATTTAAAGAAAAAACGCTGTGGTATATTTAATACAGAGAGAAGCAGACCCACAGCGTTGTTTCCAAACCCTGTCTCCTTTCCATGATGGCAGCAGAGCTCCAGTGTTCTCAGCTGGTCTCACCTTTCTCATTCGCCGTAGAAACAAAGCTGTGGGCTTCAGGCTTTTCTCCGTGGAAACCTTGATTTCTAATATTGCCTATAAATAGATCACATAACTTGAGTTATGGCTTATTAATGTTTTCCTGGGTGTATGTTAAAGGATTCTGAAGTCATTTATATTTAAAAACGTTCTTTTTGGGTGTGTTGGTGAGTCTTTGGTCTGCTTTGGAAGGTGGGAGTGTCTGTCCAGGGCTCTGTCAGCTGATGCTCACTCCCAGATCACTGCCCGCATTCGCAAATTGAGAAGGTACCTTACTAAACGTTTTTGGGGTCTGGACTCTCTGGGAATTTAGTAAAAGTTATGGATCCTCTCCCCAGGACAGTGCGCATGCCTCTCCATCTTCTGTGTAATTTCTGGGGTTTCAGAACTCTCTGGGCCGTCGTACCTCTTCTGAGCTCTTGTTTTGCCAACAGACAGCCTCCTGTTAGCACTTGAGTTTATAGTTTTTATTTAAATGGAATTTGTTAATTATATTGTCTCTTTTTGTAGAGTGTAATCTTGTTCCAAAAAAAAGATTATGTGCAGAGTACTGTTTCCCCTTTTCCAGCCAAGATCTCTTGATAAAAATTTTACAGCAGGACTGAGCACCTGTAATCCCAGCGCTTTGGGAGGTGGAGGCGGGTGGACTGCCTGAAGTCAGGAGTTCAGGACAAGCCTGGCCAACATGGTGAAAACACATCTCTACTAAAAATACAAAAGTTAGCCGGGTGTGGTGGTGGGCACCTGTAATCCCAGCTACTCGGGAGGTTGAGGCAGGAGAATCCCTTGAACCCGGGAGGCAGGAGGTTGCCGTGAGCTGAGATAGCGCTACTGCACTCCAGCCTGGGCGACAGAGGGAGACTTCATTCCCCCCACCCAACCACAAAAAAAAATCCTTTTTTTAAACAACAGAAGACATTTGCCCTAATCAGAAGTGAAAGACGACATGTTTGTGAATGACCGTACAGTGTGATACTTCATTGGGTTTTTACAAAGCATTTTACAGTTTCTTGGAATTCCATTTCTAGTTGTAATTTTTAGATTTGTAAAGAAACAAATACTCATTTTAGTGTTGTTTGCATTCGCAAAAAGTTGGAAGAAAGCAAACGTCAGTCAATAAGAGGATGGATTTTTTCAGACAATGAGGAGCACACTGCAATTGTCGTAAGAACAGTAGAACTGCCTGTATCCACATAGATAAGTCCGAGAGCACAGTGTGGAGGGAGAAGGTGCATCAGGAGCCGTCCAGTACATTACCTGCAAAGACACTAGCAGTCCTTGATACAGGCTTGTGTGTAGCATGAATGACAAAGCACCGTAGGAATGATTCGCTTCAAAATCAGATTTACACTGAGGAGAAGCTAGAGCAAGATGGGCTTATATAAGGGGCTTCAACCATTATGTAAGTTTTAAATTTTAAAATTCTAAGGCAAATATGGCAAAATGAACAGATGGTGGATATGTTTGTATTCTTCTTCATACTTTTCTGTGTGCTTCAAAAATTTTAAAGAAAACATTAGCTATTGTTAATTTGTTGTAAAATAATACAGTTAGAAAATATTTTCTATGTAGAAATCATAAAATATAATACCCTAAATAAATAAATTCTGAAATGGTTTGAAAAAGAGCCACCTTTACACCTGGCACTTGACAGAGACGCTGGATGCACTCAGGGTCAGATGGGCTTCTCGGACCATGGGGCTTTCCCATTTAGCCTGTGTGGTGTGTGGTGCTGCCAGCTGGCCTCCCCACCTCTCAGTGTTCTGTGTTTTGATTTGCTAGTGTAAGCCTTCCAGCAGACCTGGGCCCCTCTTACTGCTTTGGTTGTACCAAGGAGGAATTCACACGTCTCTAGGTCCTTTTATTGCTTAACGCACGATTTTGATGTAATAGCAAAAATTTGTCTTCATTGTGATAATGGACTGAGAAGTGGACCTTTTGGCAGGCATCACAGGAAGAAGTTTCTAGGTGGAATATGGGTTCTGGTCCTCGTGTTCTTGAGAACCTATAGTTACAGGGATCCTGGGGGTACACAGTTCACCCATCATCAGTTACCCAGGACATCTCTCCCCTGGTTTAGAGGATCCTGGATGTGTACCGCTCACCCATCAGCAATTACCCAGGATGACTCTCCCCCGATTTAGAGACTCAGGTCAGGAGCAGATGGACACATGATTCCTTCCTGCGTCCTAAGTCCCGTGAGGCCATGGGTTACAACTTTGATGAGAAAGGAGGTTCCCATGTGCTTTCATTATGGGTTTATATCTGAGTGATTTACTTGTTACTAATTAGGCTTCTTTTGCTCCAGACCTTTCAGTTGAGAGAGGGAAATTATTGTTTTGTCTGGCTGATTCTCTAAATGCTGAAAAGAGCAGAGATTTTTTTTTTTACCTGTTTCTGCAAAAACTTTTTTTTTTTATACAGAGTATGTGTTAACTACAGGATTTCCACTACTGACTGGCCCTTTTCAAATCAGTGTTTTAATTTTGCAGGTAGTCATTATTTGTCAACACCCCTGTAAACAGGTGGCTGTCCTGGCTTGGTAGGGGAGGTACTAACAGAGACCCACATCCTCGAGGACACAGTGTGGCACTCACAGTAGCACACAGACAGAGTGGACATGCTGTGCTGCAGAGGTACCCACCCCCAGCACAGTAAGGGGGCGTCACACCCACTGAAGCTGGGTGCTTGGGGCAGTGTGTCCTGGGAGCCTGACAGGACAGCATCCCGGGATGACCACCGTGGTTACCCCTGGGGCTCCTGAGTGTCAGAGCAACACAGTGGCCCTGGTGTGGAGGGAGTCACCATGATAGTGGCACCAAGTGACGTGGGGGTGGGTCACAGTGTTGCTTGTCACTCATGGGACAGTGAGCTTGAAAGCTGGACCCTTATGCTCAGTAGGTGCTTGCAGCCCAGGAGCTGTGGTCTCAACAGAGGGGGATTCCACACACAGTAGAGTGAACAGAGGGAGAGGAACAGGCATTACATGGCTCAGCTGCCTCTAGCCCTACCCATGTGACCTGGGCAGGCTTGTTTTCCACCGAGGAAAGAGCAGCACGTTGCATGTGTGGTTGGAATTGCTTAGACCGTATTCATGTGTTGTGCAGTAGAGTTAACAGTGTCAAAACTGTGAGTGAATGTCTGATGACACGTCCAGTGAGACCCAGCGCTTGGCTCTGCTTGGTCATGTGGCGCTGAGGACTCCGAGTCACCTGAAGTGCTCTCCTTTCTGACGTTTCCTCTGGAGCTTTTGGCATGGGGCTTCATCCATTAATCTGTGGGTTTTGGCATTTTAATGGGCAGGCTTTTTTTTTCCCCCCCTTCTCAACCATTAAGCAGGAGGATAATTTGCAGGATTTTTTTGTTTTTTTGAGATAGGATCTCTGTTGCCCAGGCTGGAGTACAGGTGGTGTGAGCACAGCTCACTGCAGCCTCTGCCTACTAGGTTCAGGCAATCCTCCAACCTCAGCCTCCCAAGTAGCTGGGACTACAGGTGTGCCACATCTGGCTACTTGTTTCTTTCTTTTTTTTCGAGAGACAGGGTTTCACCATGTTGCCCAGGCTAATCTGCAACTCCTGAGCTCAAGCGATCCGCCTGCCTCAGCCTCCCAAAGTGCTGGGATGACAGGTGTGAGCCACCATGCCTGGCCTGCAGTTGTTTTCTTATGGAAAGACATTTCTTTATGTTTAAAATGTGAAACTTGTATTGAAACCCTTTTATCGTCTCTCATATAATCAGAACATTAGACACAGAGAGTGGGGACTTGTAGGGCATGCTTTTAGGACAGGCTGGGTCCTAGTGCCTGTGTTCCGGGGCATGGCCACCGGGGCGGAGTGGCGCCCACTTTTGTAAGGTGGCTAAACTTCCTTATAAAGCATCACTTTCACCTCGCATCTCATTAAAGTGCTGGGTTCCCACCAGTACAGAAGAAACGGTGTTGTGATTTTAACTTGAGAAGAAATGGTGAGAAATCTGGGCAGTGTCCTGCTATAGGACTCCTCCTGCACTCCTCTGCCTCCTCCTTCAGTGTTTACCTGGCCCTAGCACCACAGGGCCATCATGGATGCAGAAGCCTCCAGCAGACACACTCCTCCCTGGGTCTTTGAATCCAGCGTTCTGTCTGTGGACACTCCCCACCAGGTCTGATGAGATCTTGGGGATGCAGGCAGTTGTGTGCCCTGGTGTGTGTGCGTTCTGTGGCTGATCTCCTGCACCTGCTCCCAGCCAGGCACCAGTTCTGGCTCTGTCGATGTGGCTTTTGCCTCAGCCCCTCAAGTCTTGAGTAGCTCACGAGGACAGTGGCTCTGAGCTCCATAGGTATCCTGGACAAGTGGCCAGAGGCCTGGGTTCTGTGGATTACATGGCAGAAAACTATGACTGAAAACTGGATCAGCAGATTAATGGTTAAAGCTTTTGCAAACTACCTGCCAGGAATAGTATCTAAGGTTTCCTGTGATGTTGGCCATCACTTCTTAATTTAGAAACGCTAATAAAAGACCCTTCTGAGGGGGTCACAGGGCGTCTTGAAGCATGGTGCATGGTCATGTTTGCGGCGCATGCCTCAGCACAGGCAGGGGTCTGGCCAGCCAGCTGGTGGCTTGTAGGGATCCTGCCCCACTGTTTCTCTCAACCCTTTAGAAGCACAGGCTGTAAGGGAATCTCACGGGTATTCTCTGGGTCAAACCATAACACAAGCTTGTGACAACTGACACTGGCACCTCTTACAGTCAGTGATGCCTTAGTCCTTGCTGTTTGCAGGCCCCTGGGCACCCATGTGCTCTGTCCTCAGCTGAGGTGCAGGCACAGACTTCTTACCTCGGCTTGTGTGTGTGACGGGCTTTGCAAACTAAAGGTTCCCTGCCAACGTGACATCACTCACTGTTCTGTTACAGGGGTCCTGAGGCACCACGCACAGGCTTTCATCGGAGTGCTATGGCCTTCATAGGGAGAGCATCTGCCCCTCGCCCACTGTGTGCTAGGTGGGAATGCACTCACCTGAGACTCAGGATGGCAGAGACCCCTGAATGCAGAGGCTTCAAGGTGCTCCTGTGCTTCTCTGGGATCTGTAGGACTCACAGATGCCCTGGTGTAGGTTTGGTCCTGTGCTGGAAGGAACTGGAACCTCCTCTTTGTGGCCCTGTTGCAGCCCCTGCTTCGGAGTGTACTGCTCTCTTCCGAGAACGGGGGTAGTGTGAGGCTGTCACACAGGCCCGACCCCGCATCTGAGCCTTGATGGAACGCCAGGACGATGGGGAAGGCATGCACTGAGCTCCCTTCTGTGCTCTTCACGGTGCCTCCACGGGCTGCACACGGGGCATCAGGGCGGGTCGTCAGGGTGTGTCTTGGTTAGTTATTTGGGGAAGTGGTCAGCAGTCAGTCTTAGTCTTTTGTTTATTGTTCTTTGAGGTATGACATCCGTGCAGGAATGGCGCACATCTTTGGTGCACATGTTAGAGTTCATGTCACATGTACCTGTGGGACCACCCAGTGAAGGTACAGGATTCCTCCTGGACCTTTCCTCTACCCTGATTCTTGAGTTTCTGCCTGGCCCCTAGTACCGTGAGGCCCTCATGCATGCAGAAGCCACAGCAGACACACTTGTGTTTGGCTCTTTGAATCCAGTGTGCTGTCTGTGAACACCTGCACGCCGCGACATTGTGGTTTGCTTGCACTCATTTGTTCTGCTGGTGAACACTTGGACTTTTTGCAGTTGGAGGGTGTTTTGCACAATTGAGTGTGGTGTGATGTGGTGGGCAGCCAGTTCTTGCCCTCACCGGGGTGTGCCTGGACCATGGAGCATGGCTGAGCCTGTGCTGGGCTCTGCTTGCTCTGGGTCAGTGTCTGACTACTTCTCACGGGTCCCACAGCCTGCCGCATGCTGGCTGCCCACATGGGTAGTGCATTTTCTCATCACTTTGCCAGCCTGGAGTTGGAAATGGTGGGACCTTCCTTTCTGAGAGAAAGGGAGGCGGCGG
Organism: Plecturocebus donacophilus; assembly: GCA_004027715.1. Lineage (NCBI taxonomy): Eukaryota > Metazoa > Chordata > Mammalia > Primates > Pitheciidae > Plecturocebus > Plecturocebus donacophilus. The sequence goes on from PVKP010016999.1 coordinate 45,853, forward strand.
AGGAAGAGAGGGCTCCTCAGAGAAGGGCTGGCTTGAAGGAGTGAGAAGGTGGACTGAACTCAGAACCTGAGAGCAGGTTCTTTCCATTCAGTCTTGGAGTACCTTCAAATGTCACCGACTTCAGAAACTTAGCCAAATACACTTTCAGTCAGCAGGGATTGTGAAGGTCATTGATGAGGGCCAAGCTGGGCATCCGACATTGTCCTGATCTCGCAATTTGCAGCTTGGGAACAGTGTTTTCTCTTTTTTTTTTTTTTTTTTTTTAATTTTAATTTTAATTATTTAATTTAATTTTATTTTAAGACAACATCTCACTCTGTTGCCCTGGCTGCATACCTGGCTAATTTGTTTTGTAGAGTCAGGGTTTCATCATGTTACCCAGGCTGGTCTTGAACTCCTGGCCTCAAGCAGTCCACCTACTTCAGCCTCCCAAACTGCTTGGATTATAGGCATGAGCCACTACACCTGGCCTTATTTCTGTATTTTGTAGATTGAGAAGCTTAGATATATTTGACTGCAGTTGAGGGCTCTCAACCAGTTAGGGCAGCGTTTGAATTGTCCTCACTACTTGCAGTTGTGAGAAAATTAGTTTACCTCTCTGTTCATAACATACACCCCACATACTGGGAACATGCTCACAAAATAATACTCTGTCTTTCCATGATGGTGTGTTCAGTGACCCTTGATATTTTCTGTTCTGTATTATTTCACTGTCACAAAAAAGCTTTATTCATAATTGCCAAAACGTGGTAGCAGCCGAGATGTCCTGCAGGGGTGAATGGGTCGGTAACCCAAGGTCCATCCAGACAACGGAGTATTATGATGCTATAAAAACAAGTGAGTTGCCAGGCCCTGAAAAGACATGGGGGGACGGTAAACGCACGCAGCTGAGTGAAAGCAGCCCAGCTACAAAGACTACACTCTGTAGGGTTCCTACTCTGTGACATCCAGGAAAGAGCCAAACTGTGGAGACGGCACAAAGATCAGCAATGCCAGGGGCTGCGGAGAGGGAGGGTCGGAGGGATGCGTAGCAGGAGCACGGGGGCCCTGGGGCAGTGAAGCTACTCTGTATGATACCACAGCCGTGGGTCCACGCCAGGATACGTTCCTCCAAACCATACGCTGCACAGCAGCAGCTGGACCCTGAGGTCGTGTGGCCTGTGGGTGATGGCGCTGTGTCTAGCGGGTCACGACAGCAACAAACGGCCACTCTCGTGGGGATACTGAGGCC
>PVKP010017000.1:0-47012 GCA_004027715.1 Plecturocebus donacophilus
ACTCTTGTTTCCCAGGCTGGAGTGCAATGTTGTAATCTCGGCTCACCACAACTTCTGCTTCCTGGGTTCAAGTGATTCTCCTGCCCCTGCCTCCCGAGTAGCTGGGTTTACAGGCATGTGCCACCACACCCGGCTAATTTTTTATATTTTTTTGAGTAGAGACAGGATTTCTCCATGCTGATCAACCTTGTCTTGAACACCCGACCTCAGGTGATTTGCCTGCCTTGGCCTCCTAAAGTGCTGGGATTACAGGTGTGAGCCACTGCACCCAGCAATTTTTGTATTTTTAATAGAGACAGGTTTTTTCCATGTTGGGATGGTCTTTAACACCTGAGCTCAGGCAGTTCATCCACCTCCGCCTAGGCTGGGATTACAGGTATGAGCCACCATGCCTGGCCTGTATTTTTTTACATGTAAGTTTTTAATTAATTTTGATTTGATTTTTTTTTTTTTAAGATGAAGTCTTGCTCTGTTGCCCAGGTTAGAGTGCAGTGCCATTGTCTGGCTCACTGCAGCCTCTGCCTCTCAGGTTCAAGCAATTCTGCTGCCTCAGCTTCCCAAGTAGCTGGGACTACAGGTGCCTGACAACACACCTGGCTAATTTTTTGTATTTTTAGTAGAGACGAGTTTTCACCATGTTTACCAGACTGGTCTCGAACTCCTGACCTCATGATCCACCTGCCTTAGCCTCCCAAAGTGCTGGGATTACAGGGGTAAGCCACCATGCCCGGGGTCCTTGATTTTTATATATGGTGAAGCATAGGGGTCTAGTTTTATTCTTCACAAGTAGATATCTCTCATTTTCCCAGCACCACTTATTCAAGACACCGTCTGTTCCCCAAGGTATGTTCTTGGTGCCTTGGCGAAGAACGAGTTGGCTGTAAATGCATGGATTCATTTCTGGGTTCTTTATTGTGTTCCACTGACCCATGAAATCCTTCCTTTTCAGTATTATAGTCTGTACTTTCCTGTTTCCATCCTGTCAACCTTGCTGTGTGTGGGCCAAGCAGGGCCAGTAGGACCCAGAACTTGATGTGCCTCTCTGGGCTGCTCAAGAAATCTGCACTAGGTCCTTGCCCTGCAGGGAGGACCAAATCCCCATCGATGACCCCACAAAAACACTTTTAGGGAGACCACAGTGTAAAACAGCTTAAGAGATAGAATCTGTGTCAGATCCGACATTTCCTCACACTGATGATTGCACAACTGGGACGCCTGAGCAGGAGGAACCAGAAGAGCATCCTCTTCACTTGTGTGTCCAGGTCCCTTTTGGGTCACCGAGGGCATGAGGCTGGAACAGGGTCATCTGGGATGGGGCAGGCTATGGTCAGGGGCAGTGGGGCTGGTGGGCGCTGGGCAGTGGGGGTGGTGGTGTCAGTGAAAGGTCTGGGGCAGGGAAGCGATCAGGAGGAACAGCATTCCTGCAGGGCTCAGAGACAGATTAGTAGGTCGGCAGACACAGGAGCAGGTGGCTTGGGACTCAGAGGACAGTTGGAGGTGAAGGAGAAAGGCTCTGTTTTCCTCCAGTATTCCTCTGGTGCTGCATTAGCACCCCACTGCACCCCCAACCCTGTCTCTCCCCTGCCCTCATTCCCTGAGTCTTAGAACCCCTTCCTTATCCCCAATACACACCTTCTTTTTTGGGGGGGGGCGGGGAGCAGGTCGGAGTCTCACTTCTTGCCCAGGCCGGAGTGCTGTGAGGCAATCTCAGCTCACTGCAACTTCGATCTCCCAGGTTCACGCGATTCTCCTGCCTCAGCCTCCCAAGTAGCTGGGATTAGCCGCGCAGACCACCACACCTGGCTAATTTTTGTATTTTTAGTAGAGACAGGGTTTTGCCAGTTTGGCCAGGCTGGTCTCCAACTCCTGACGTCAGGTGTCCGCCCACCTTGGCCTCCCAAAGTGCTGGGAATACAAGTGTGAGCCACTGCACCGGCCCCAGCACACACCTTCTAAAGACAGTTCCTTTCTGTATCCTTTGTGCGGTTCTGATGTCTAATCCTTCCTAACCCAGCTCACTGTCCCACCCTCCACCCTCTGTCCCCCATTCTGCCTCACTTTCTCCTTTTCTGATTCCCACCATTTCCCACAATCAGTCCTGGCCTCAGATTCCCACCCTTCAGGTTACAGTGTTCCTTGGGTCCTCCCTCTCCCCTGATCCTCTCTGATTTAGGGGCGGGGGTGTGAGCTGGAATTAAAACCAGCCTTTATTGGAGTCCTGGGGCTGGATTCTGCATTGTGCTCCGCGGTGTCTGCACCTTCTCATTTCTGCTCTTTCTGCTGCTTCATCCTCTTCAAGCTCTAACCCCGCGAGTGGTTAATGCTGACCCCGCTGGTGGAGGCCACTGCTTGCCCCCTACTGCTTCTCCATCTCCATCTCTCGTCTTCTGCTCCCGGCCTTTCCTGGCACGGGGCCCTAGCTCTGAGCTATTGCCCTTTTCCAGGACGCCGACCTGCGCTTCCTCGTCACCCCGGCCAGTGGCTGTAGGCTCCTCCTCCAGCTACGGCGGGCCCGGGCGGCCCGGGTCAGTGTGGCAGGACAGACAGTGCAGTTCCCGCCCCAGGGTGGCAGTGGCAGGTGCAGTGCGCGCGGCGCCCCCTGTGGGCTGATGTGGGCGCTGCCTGGAGGTCGGTCGGCGCCCCCTGTAGGCTGGTGTGGGCGCCGCCTGGAGGTGCTGTGGCGCTCGCTGGTGCGCGGTGCCCCACCTGGGACTTCCTCGCTGTGGCGCTGCTGCCCACTTCCGGGGCGGTGAGACCGAGGTTCCACTTGGCGGAGTCCTCTCGCGAGGCAGGTTCGCTTCTCCGTGAACGCACGGTACCGCCCGGAAGGCTGCTGCGGCCTAGGTCGCCATGTTCCCCACGGGGGCTGCACGGGCTCTGGCCTTAGTCCGCTCACCTGTTCCAGCGCCGCTGCCTCTCCCTTCCCAGGGCGGGAGGAGGTGATGGAATGACCTCCAGGCACGGGGCGGCCGCGGGTAGCGGGCGGGGCAGAGGAGAAAGACGCCGGGAAGCAGAAGGTCCCCACTGGCTGCTGCTTTGCCTGCCACAGTGGAGAGCAAGGGGAGGAGAAGAGGTTCTTCTGCCTCCTGCCCTCCCCTAAGGGGCCTGCCCTGACTTTCCCGCCCAGAGCTTCACAGTGTTCCTAATTCACACCGAGAGGAACAAGGGGGTGCAGTCATCTGGAGTGCTGTTTGGGTACTGGCTTCTCTGCTTTGTGTTGCCAGCTACCAGCGCCGCCCAGCAGGCCTCTGGAGGGGTAAGTGGGGGCATGGGCCACCCCGGAAACCAAAATGCTGGCTCAGGCATTGGGTTCCATCCTTCCTCCTCCCGTTTCCACGTATGACTTATTCTCGACTCAGAGACACACACAAGCCAGTCACTTACACTCTAGAGTCACAAAAACCACTCCCACATCTGTAATTATCCTTCATCCCATACTTTATCAACACAATTTCCTGTTGCTTTCACACCACATCATACACTCCACTTGCACACGGGGCACACACTTAATGCACCAATTCATACATCACACAAGCGCATGCATGCACACACACAACCTGGGCAGGCACACTCCTGTGTGCACACCTCCCGGCATGCACGCACCCTGTGTTCCTACACATCACGCTCATTCTGCACACCAGCATTTCTGTTGTGCAGTTTGGGAAGCAGCATTTTTTTTTTCTTTTTTTCTGTTTTTTTTTTGAGACGGAGTCTCGCTCTGGAGTGCAGTGGCGCAATCTCAGCTCATTGCAACCTCCACCTCCTGGGTTCAAGCAGTTCTCCTGCCTCAGCCTCCAAGTAGCTGGGATTATAGGTGCTTGCTACCACACCTGGCCAATATTTTGTATTTTTAGTAGAGATGAGGTTTCACCATCTTGGCCAAGATGGTCTTGACCTCTTGGCATCGTGATCCACCCGCCTCAGCCTCCCAAAGTGCTGGGATTACAGGCGTGCGACACCGCGCATTTTTCTTTCTTTTTCTTTTCTTTTCTTTTTTTTTTTTTTGAGAGGCTCCCTCTGTTGCCCAGGCTGGAGTGCAGTGGCATGATCTTAGCTCACTGTAACCTCTGCCTCCCTGATTAAAGGGATTCTCTCAGCCTCCCGTGTAGCTGGGATTACAGACACGCACCACTACACGAGGCTAATTTTTGTATTTTTAGTAAGACGGGGTTTCACCATGTTGGCCAGGCTGGTCTCAAACTTCTGACCTCAAGTGACCCGCCTGCCTTGGCCTCCCAAAGTGCTGAGATTACAGGTGTGAGTCACTATGCCTGACTGGAAGCAGCAGTTCTATATTAAGAGACGTGATGGGTCATTTTCTCTGTAAAGAGAAAACCATGTAGTCTAGACCAACTTTTCTCTACCTCAGCTTTAGTAACGTCTGGCCAGATAATTCTCTGTTGGGAGGACAGGGGTGTCCTGTTTGCTGGAGGGTGTGAAACAGCATCCCTGGCTTCCACCCACAGATGCCAGTAGCGTACCATCCAATTGCAGTAACCCAAAATGTCTCCTGATATTACCAGGTGTCCCTGGGAGTGGGAAGGACAAAATCGCCCACCTGTTGAGGAGCACTGGCCTCACCAGGTGCTTAGCCAAGGCTTTGGGAAGAGGGATTATCTTGATACCAATGACCAGGCTGTAGCAGGTTGCAGATATTTTACTTTATTATTTTATTTTTGTGGAGAAAAGGTCGTTCTTTGTTGCCCAGGCTGATCTTGAATTCCTGGATTCGAGCAATTCTCCAACCTCAGCCTCCTAAAGTGGTGGGATTATAGGCATGAGCCACCTCATCTGGACTCACAGATCATTTCTGGAGTCCAGTGGTTACTCCATCCTGCCCCTAAAGAAGAAGGTAGAGAAACATCATCCTGTTCTTAAGGACAGTTTTTATTTTTTGTTCGTTTGGTTATTTAATTATTTATTCTGAGACAGAGACTTGCTCTGTTGCCCAGGCTGGAGAGCAGTGGCACGATCTTGGCTCATTGCAACCTCCACCTCCCACGTTCAAGCAATTCTCCTGCCTCAGCCTCCCAAGTAGCTGGTATTACAGGCATGAACCACCACACCCAGCTAATTTTTATATTTTTAGTAGAGACAGAGTTTCACCATGTTGGCTAGGCTGGTCTCAAATGCCTGACCTCAAGTAATCCACCCGCATCGGCCTCCCAAAGTGCTGGGATTACAGGCTTGAGCCAGTGTGCCCAGCCAATGATGGATTCTAACAGGCCATTTTAAAGACAAGGTAAACTAAGGCTAGGAGAAGGGAATTACGGCCTCAGGGCCACACAGCTTGGGAGTACAGAGCCCAAGTTCATCTCATGCAAATGCAGAACAAACTTTCTGATAGAAACAGTGGGGAAAACAGTGGCAGTTTAGGGAAGATGGGCCATATTGTCTTTGGAATATCCAATTTTCTCCTACCTGCCAAAAACCAACAGAAAAACCTAGAAGAGTAAAAAATCCAGTAGAGGAATTGTAATTTGAAACTAGGGCTCTGGGCCGAGTGCAGTGCCTCATGCCTGTAATCCCAGCCCTTAGGGAGGCTGAGGCAGGCAGATCACAAGGTTAGGAGTTCAAGACCATGCTGGTCAATATGGTGAAACCCTGTCTCTACTAAAAAATACAAAAATTTGCTGGCCGTGGTGGCCTGTGCCTGTAGTCCCAGCTACTCAGGGGCCTGAGGCAGGAGAATCGATTGAACCAAGGAGGTAGAGGTTGCAGTGAGCTGAGATCATACCACTGCACTCCAGCCTGGGTAACAGAGTGAGACTTGGTCTCAAAAGAAAAAAAAAACAACGAAAAAAAAACTAGGGCTCTGGTTTAAAGCTACAAAAACTCAGTTCACACTAGCTTAAGGAAAAGGGAAGGTCAGAGGGAGGTTCATTAGCTCATGTATTTCTTTTCATATCCATGGGATGTCCCAGGCATGACTGATCCAGGCCTGGGACTAGGTGCCATCACCAGGTCTCCAGTTCTGCCTCTTGACTCTGCCATGTTAACTTGATTCTCCAATGGAGTGGCAAGAAGAGCCATCAATACCTTCAGACTTATGTTCTACCACGTAGCAAACCCGGCAGAATCTCCCGATGACTCCAGCTCTCAAGTACCCAGCATGGGGTGCTATGTGCATTCCTAACCCAATCATGGTAGCCAAGAGAGTAGAATGTGTTCATTGGCCAGGCCTCAGTCACCCACGCAATAGATGAATGGATAAAGAAAATGTGGTGTATATTTATACAATGGAGTACTATGCTGCCATAAGAAAGCATGAGGTCCTTTCATTTTCAACAACATGGATGGAACTGGAGGCCATTTTGTTAAGTGAAATAAGCCAGGCACAGAAAGAAAACTTTACATGTTCTCACTTATTTGTGGAAGCTAAAAATTAAAATAATTGGACTCATGGACATATAGAGTAGAAGGATAGTTACTAGAGGTTAGAAAGAATAGTGGGTGAGGGGAAATGGGGATGGTTAATGGGTACAAAACAATAGAAAGAATGAATAATACCTATTTGATAGCACAACAGGGTGACTATGGTTGATAACAATGTGATTGTACCCTTTAAAAGAGGCCAAACGCAGTGGCTCATGCCTGTAATTCCAGCACTTTGGGAGGCTGAGGCAGAAGAATCACCAGAGGTCAGGAGTTCAAGACCAGCCTGGGCAACATGGTGAAACCCCGCTTCTACTAAAAATACAAAAAAATTAGGCCTGGTGGCACGCCCCTGGAATCTCAGCTACTGAGGAAGGAGAATCACTTGAACCCAGGAGACAGAGGTTACAGTGAGCCAAAATCAAACCACTGCACTCCAGCCTGGGCAACACAGTGAGGCTCCAACTCAGTAATAAACTAAAAAATGAAATAACTAAAAGAGTAAAACAGATTGTTTGTAACAGAAAGGATAAATGATTGAGGGGATGGATACCTCATTTAACTTGATGTGATTATTATGCATCGCAGGCCTGTATCAGGATATCTCATGTCATCTAGAAATATATACATCAGGCTGGGTGTGGTGGCTCATGCCTATAATCCCAGCACTTTGGGAGGTTGAGGCGGGAGAATCCCCTGAGGTCAGAAGTTTGAGAACAGCCTGGCAAACATGGTAGAACCCCATCTCTACTAAAAATATAAAAATTAGTCAGGCATTTTTGTGTGTGCCTATAATCCCAGCTACTCAGGAGGCTGAGGCAGAATTGCTTGAACCCAGGATGCAGAGGTTGCAGTGAGCCCAGAGTGAACTGAGGTCATGCCACACTGCACACCAGCCTAGGTGACAGAGCAAGACTCTGTCTCAAAAAAAAAATACACACACACACACACGTATAAATATATAATACACCTAAAATTAAAACATAAGTTTATATATGTATATATACATATGTAAAATATATATACATATATAAAAATATATACATATATACACAGTGTGTGTATATATATACCTTAATTTATATATATATATATACCTGCCTCAGCCTCCTGAGTATATATTATTTATAAATATGTATAAATAAGTATATACATATATACCTAAACTTTAAAAATAAATCTTTTAAATTAAAAAAAGAAAGAAAATTCAGGTGTTTATGACCAGATGACAGGCAGCAGATGCAAGAGTCATGGTGACATGGCAGCACGAGCTTTGCCATTTGGACCACATCTTCTGTGTGTCCTTGAACAAGGTGCTGCCGCCTTTCTGAGCCTTGGTTTCCCCATGAGTCAAAGGAAGTAAGAAAACCCCAGCTGGTGAGACTGTGCATGGCAAGAGTCCTGCATGTGCTCAGGGCCGAGCCAGTGCTCAATAAAACCAACTCCCATCTCTGCAAACCAGGGAACACTGGCCAACAGGGAGCAGGGTTGAAGATTGTGGTAGAGGTTGGAATGGGGAAAGGATTTCCTTTGTGGCACGAAGAAGAAGGTAAAGTGTTTCTTCATCTCATTGTCTCAGCAGCTGTGGCCAGTCATCACGTGGCTAAGGACAAACCCCAGACACAGCCCTGGCCCATCATTTGTACAGACATAATATTATAAATTGGATATTTGAAAATTAGGACCTGCTGGGCGTGGTGGCTCATGCCTGTAATCCCAGCACTTTGGGAGGCCAAGGTGGGCAGATCACTTGAGGTCAGGAGTTTGAGATCAGCCTGGCCAACATGGCGAAACCCCATCTCTACTAAAAATACACAAAAAAATTAGCCGGGCATGGTGGTGTGCACCTGTAATCCCAACTACTTGGGAAGGTGAGGGAGGAGAATCGCTTGAACTTGGGAAGGAGAAGTTACGGTGAGCCGAGATCACGCCATTGCACTCCAGCCTGGGTGACAGAGTGAGACTCTGTCTCAAAAAAGAAAAGAAAATGAGGATGACTAGGAATGCCAGCACTCTGGGTTTCAAATGCTCTTGCCCTGGTCCCCAGTGTGGGTTTCAGACCCGGCATCTGAAACCTTTTCTCTCCTCTGAACACCCTCCTCTGCCTCTATGCCTTACCTTTTGCTTTCTCTCCCACAGGGCTTGCAGAGTGACCTGGTCCACCACCTGTCCACCTATCTGTGCTTGTCTCTAGTGGTGGCACAGTTTGTGCTGTCCTGTCTTGCAGATCAACCTTCCTTCTAAAGACCCTCAGCAGTCTGTAAGTGACCAAGTTCCAACCTCATTCCTGTTCTACTTTGAGGTCTCAGTCCCCCTCATGTGACCAAAAGTCTAATATTTTATTTAGCCATTCAGCAAAATATGAATTGCATTTCTACTTGATGCTACCATTAGCCGACTTTTTCTGTATGGGACAAGAGACTCTGTGAGCCGTACAGTGATCTCTGTGGCAACTCCTCAACTCTGCCAGTGAACACAAAAGCAGAATATGTCAACAAATTGCATCGCTGTGTTGTAGTAAAACTTTATTTGCAGCAACAGGCAGTGGGCCAGATTTGGTCATAGTTTACAGAGCCCCCTCTATGCCTCAGCAAGGGCTTAAGGATCTATGGTGAACAAGCAGATAGAGTTCCTGTTCTCATGTAGCTAGTTGTCAAGTAGGGGAACCAGACATTATTCACATAATTAAATATGTTGAAAATTGGCTGGGCACAGTGGCTTATGTGCCCAGAATCCCAACACTTTGGAGGCCGAGGCAGGTGGATCACCTGAGGTCGAGAGTTCAGGACCAGCCTGGCCAACATGGTAAAACCCTGTCTCTACTAAAATTACAAAAGTTAGTCGGGCATGATGGCACATGCCTGTAATCCCAGCTACTCGGGAGGCTGAGGCAGGAGAATCACTTGAACCCTGGAGGTGGAGGTGGAGTGAGCTGAGATTGCACCTACCATTGCACTCCAGCCTGGGTGACAAAGAGCAAAACTCCATCTCAAAAAGAAAAGAAAAGAAAAGAAAAATACCCCTGGGGTAAGTGCTCTTCAGAAGTTCATGAGAGTTTTACAACAGGTAACACTGAAGCAATCTGTGAAATCAAGAAATAATTCTTTTGAGGAAGAGACTGATCTGACATCATATAAACAGATGTTCAGATGGATCGGGTGCAATGGAGCATGCCTCTAATCTCAACAGTTTTGGAGGCCGAGGAAGGAGGATTTCTTGAGCCCAGGGGTTCTAGATCAGACTAAGTAATGTAGTGAGGCCCCATCTCTACAAAAAGTTTTTAAAAAATAACCAAATGTGGTGGTGCATGCCTATAGTCCCACTACAGAGTAGCTCTGTGGAGTCCCATAGAGTAAGTCTATGGAGGCTGAGGCAGGATTGCTTGAGTCCCAGAGGTCAAGGCTGCAGTGAGCCATGATCTCACCACTGCACTCCAGCCTGAGTAACACAGCAAGACGCTGTCTCAAATAAAAAACTGCTCAAATGCTTAAGAGATATAGTTAAAACTATCATAGGAATCTTTCTTCACCTACCAGAGTGGCAACAAAATTTAAAAATTGATAAGCTGCGATGGCAAATATGTGGTGAAATGGGCACCATCATGCCTTACTGGTAAAGAGTACAGACTGGTGTAATCTCCCTGGAGCACCTGACAAAATCACAGGACAGGTCTCTCTCCACAGCATTTGCTGAGGGATATTGTCAAGGATCTCATTGTCTTCATTATGCAGGGTCCCTGCTTTGAGAAGCAAAGCAAGGTTTTAGTTTCAGTATAATCATAGCTGTTCTTCTGAGCCACGGTTGCTTCTTACCTTGTGGACATTGTCAGTCCTGTGGCCCAATCCCTTTTTGCCCTGCCTGCTGGGAAGCACCAAGCTCATTGGTGTGCACCTCTGGGAAGGAGGCAGGGCACCCCGACATGTACTTTCAGTACTAAATATACAGTCAGGGCTGGGCGCAGTGGCTCACGCCTATAATCCCAGCACTTTGGGAGGCCAAGGTGGGCAGATCACTTGAGGTCAGGAGTTTGAGACCAGCCTGATCAACATAGTGAAACCCAGTCTCTACTAAAAATACAAAAAAAAAATTAGCCAGGTGTGATGGTGTACACCTGTAACCCCAGCTCTTTGGAAGCTGAGACAGGAGAATTGCTTGAACCTGGGAGGCAGAGGTAGCAGTGAGCCGAGATCACACAACTGTACTGCAGCCTGGGCGATAGAGCAAAACCCTGTCTCAAAAAAAAAAACAAAGTCATTTCATCCTGTCTTCCTGCCCTTCCTACACACTTACCATGGGATGTGAGACCAAGGCTTTCCCCTTCTCTACTTTTGTCTGTTACAGAACCCCTGTCCAGAGGCAGGGGCATCATCCCCCCTCCAAAGCCTTGTTCTGGTGGGTTTCTGGGTAAGTAAAGTCACAGGGAAGGGTTGGGGGGTGCCTCAACCACTTGCATTTGCTACACTAATTCCCACCCATGGCCCTTCCCCTACAAGATCCCCCCACACTCACAAAGGCCAGCCAGGCTTTCTCCATTCCAGCCTTAGCGATTTCTTCTTTTCTTCATGTTTGGTGTCCACCATCTGCATCCTGTTCCCACTCACTTACTGGAGTGAGATCTGGATTCGAATCCTGCCTCTGCCTCTTAGCAGGCCATGTCACAAACCCCCGGAGTCTCAGTTTTCCCCTCTGTAAAATGAGGATGACTCAACCTTCATGAGTGGGAAAGTGCTTAGTGCTGGCACACAGCAGGTGCTTAATAGTAACAGAATTGTCTCCAGTACTCGGCTTCAGTCATTCCACCAGCATTTAATAAGCACCTACTATATGCTAAGCACCAGGGGCGAGGAGATAAAGGAGCAAGTGTCTACTTTCTGGAGGTTTCCAGGCACGGAGGAACCAGCTGCCTCTCCGTGGCCAGCTCAGCAGGCACTTGAGGATGTGCCCCCTCTTGACCACACTGCGTTCAGACCTCAGAAGCACCGGACATGTGGAGTTGAATACTGGCCCTACCACTTCCTAGCTGTGTAGCTTTGGGCAAGTTACTTAACCTCTCTGTGCCTCAGTCTCCATTCCTTCAAAATGGGATTAATAATAGCATTTACCTCATAGGGTTGTGAGGATTAAATAAGATAAGGCCTGTAAAGCAGTAGAACAGGGCCTGGTACATAATGAGTGTAAGCGGTTATTATTATCTTTTTATTTTTTTATTTTTAAATTTTCTTTTGAGATGGAGTTTTGCTTTTGTTGCTCAGGCTGGAGTGCAACGGCGTGATCTCTGCTCACCGCAACCTCCACCTCCCAGGTTCAAGCAATTCTCCTGCCTCAGCCTCCTAAGTAGCTGGGATTACAGACATGCGCCACCACGCTCAGCTAATTTTGTATTTTTAGTAGAGAGGGGATTTCTCCGTGTTGGTCAGACTGATCTGAAACTCCCAACCTCAAGTGACCCACCTGCGTTGACCTCCCAAAGTGCTGGGATTACAGGCGTGAGCCACCACACCCAGCGTATCTTTTTTTCTTTTTTTTTCTTTTGAAACAGAGTATCACTCTTGTTACCCACGCTGCAGTGCAATGGCACAATCTTAGCTCACTGCAACCTCCACCTCCTGGATTCAAGAAATTCTCCTGCCTCAGCCTCCCAAGTAGCTGGGATTACAGGTGCCTGCCACCACACCCAGCTAATGTTTATAGTTTTTTGTAAGGCAGGGTTTCACCTTTTTGTCCAGTTTGGTCTTGAACTCCTGACCTCAGGTGATCTGCCTGCCTTGGCCTCTCAAAGTGCTGGGATTACAGGTGTTAGCCACTGTGCCTGACTCACCCTCTACTTTTAAATGACTTTATAGAAGTGGCAGAATTCAGTCCACAGGGTCTCTGGAATGAGCCTCTGCCAACTTCTGGCATCCCCAACCAACAAGAAAATTACAGGTCACCCTACACTAGAATTAAAAGGTAGAAACATTCTCCAGAATAGTTTGAGAATCCTCCCATAAACAACTGACAGAAAGAAAGGGGAAGGATGCGGTTATACAAAGACCAGGCTCAGTCAGCTTCTGAGCCAACCGACTGCACCCAGAGGGAACTTTTCTTTTCTGTCTGAAATATTTTCAACCACTGGTTGAAGGGAGAGGGTGTCCTCCTGAGAGGTCATGCAACAGCCACCTGCTGGTCAGGTCAGCTTCACAAGGTATGTTTGGTGCACATGGGGCTTTATGGCTGTTTTTTTTTGTTTTGTTTTTTAGTAAGTTGCCAATATTTAAAAATTTGGAGATCACATAAAAATCTGGAATCCAAGGCTGGGCGCACTGGCTCACACCTGAAATCTCAGCTCTTTGGAAGGCTAAGGCAGGCAAATCACACAAGGTCAGGAGTTCGAGAGCAGCCTGGCCAACATGGTAAAACCCCGTCTCTACTAAAAATATAAAAATTAGCTGGGCATAGTGGCGAATGCCTGTAATCCCAGCTGCTGGAGAGGCTGAGGCAGGAGAATCACTTCAACCTGGGAAGTGGAGGTTGCAGTGAGCCAAGACCATGCCACTGTACTCCAGCCTGGGCGACAGAGTGAGACTCTGTCTCAAAACATAAATACAAATACCAATAAATAAAAATCTGGAATTCTGGTCTCTCTTAAAATAGATCTGGCAACACTAGGCCACATCTTCACAAGGCAGTAGGAGACTGGATTTGGGTAGAGTCTACAGCATTTGACAAGGTGTGCAGATTTCAGTTAGCCACAGTCCCCACCTCTTTCTTTCCGTCTCCCTCTGCCTTTTGCTCTTTCCCTCCCTCCTCCATCCCTCCCGCCCTCCATCCTGCCTTCCTTCCTTCCTTCCTTCTCTCTGCTTCTGTCACCCAGGCTGGAATGCAGTGGCACTATCTTGCCTCATTGCAAGCTCTACCCTCCAGGTTCAAATGATTCTCTTTCCTTAGCCTCCCAAGTAGCTGGGACTACAAGCACCTGCCACCAGATCCAGCTAATTTTTGTGTTTTTTATTAGAGGCTGGGTTTCTCCATGTTGCCGGGGTTATCAGGCTGGTCTCCAACTCCTGACCTAAGGTTATCTGCCCACCTCAGCCTCTCAAAATGCTGGGATTACAGGCATGAGCCACTGCACCTGGCCCCCACCACTCCCTTTTGTAGCCCCCAACTCACACCTTGCCCATGCCACTCATGCATACCCCCTGTCTTGCCCCACTGTCATTTGTGAGTCCTGCACTAAATGGCCTTCAGTCCAGAGACCAGACATCAGACAGCAATCTGGACCTCTTCCTTGATGGGAGGTGAGACCTCCAGGAGAGGAAAACACCTGCCATGGAGCCTGCAGGCTGAACACAGTGACTCTCTGGGCAAACAGCTAGAAAAGAAGTGAGCAAAATCTCCATCCAGAAAGATAACTTCCCAGTCAATTCTTCCCTGACCCCATTTTACAGATGGAAACACTAAGGCTCAGAGGAGAGGAGACAGAGTAGGCCTTGGAACCATAGTCTCCTGGCTCCAAAGCCAAGTCCTGTCCACCCAGCCAGGCTCCTTCCTTCCTTCTATAAATGTTTATAACAGTATGTGCTGGGCACTTGTTAGGCCCTTTTACATGTATCACTCAGTCTGCTTTTCTCATTCATTTGACAAGTGTTTATTGAGCTCCTACTGTGTGCAGGAGCTGGACTCAGTACTAGGGACATCTTGGTAGAAAACTCAGGCAAAATCTACCCACCTGGGGTTCTAACAAGACAAAGAGAGGGTTGGCGCTGTGGGCAAGGCTGTGAAGGCAATGAATGAAATGGCGGGATCAGACAGGAAGGTGGTCAGGGATGCTCTCTGCATGGAAGGGCATCTTCTTGGCTTTAAGACCCAAATGCCAAAATACCTGTGAGCAGCAGGCCATGCCCACTCAGTAACAGAGCTGAGCCACAACTCTCCATAGACACCAAACACCAGATCAGGCTAGCAGTGAGGGACAAAGACCTTGGTCTGGAAGGGTCTTGCCACCTGAGCTCACAAGGGGGTTTTTGTTATGCTTCTTTTATTGTTATTATGGTGGGATTGGGGGTCCTTAGTGCACAAGAAACACTCTGGGAACCATAAGTCAAGATCTAGGCTCCAATCCCTGTTCTGCCCTTGCTGTGTGACCTTGGGATGATATCGCCACCTCTCAGAGCCTCAGCTTCCTTCCCCTTCTGTAAAACGGAGAGTGTAATAATACCCACCTGGCAAGGGAGTCCAGGGAAGTCATTGAGCTCCTTTGTGTAAAGAGCTGATCTCTGCACGTGGCCCCGGGTTACAGATTTGTAATGGAGATTGAAATTACTGATAAGTGGCCAGGCGTGGTGGCTCACACCTGTAATCCCAGCACTTCAGGAGCTGAGGCAGGTGGACTACCTGAGATCAGGAGTTTAAGACCAGCCTGGCCAATGTGGTGAAGCCCCATCTCTATGAAAAATACATAAATTAGTGGGCATGGTGGTGTGTGCCTGTAATCCCAGCTACTCGGGAGGCTGAGGCAGGAGAATCGCTGGAACCCAGGAGATGGAGGTTGCAGTGCGCTGAGATTGTGCAACTGCACTCCAGCCTGGGCAACAAGGTGAAACTTTGTCTCAAAAATGCAAGCAAGCAAGCAATTACTGATAACCTTATAGATTCTGAGAGGCACACAAGGGACTCAGAGGGGGGACCACACCCATCCTCACACACAGAGAGGGGAGCAGTCTACCTACCCAAGACCACTTAGCAACTGGCTGTCAGCAGCTCCATCTCCCAGCCTCTCCATTATGGCCCCAGGCTTCTGACCTGCCCTGGAGGAGCCCTTGGGCCTCCCCGACCACCTCCTCTCCCTTCCTCACTTTAGCTCTTCTCTGTGGCCCCTGGTTATGACCAAAGCCTGAGTTTGAGACAGCCTGAACTTCTGTCTGTACTTTTACCCAGAGCCAGAGCACCAGGCTCCATGTACATCAGCTGTGATTCTCCACCGGTTCAAAACCACCTAAGGTCTGGCTGGTTGTGCCTGTGGAAGAGGGGGTGCTTTTCTTCCTCCAGGAAGACAACATGATAGATTGAAAAGTACATGGGAGGCTGGGTGCCGTGGCTTATGCCTGTAATCACAGCAATTTGGGAGGCTGAGGTGAGTGAATCACCTGAGGTAGGAGTTCAAAACCAGCCTGGCCAACCTGGTGAAACCCCATCTCCTAAATGTACACAAATTCACCTGTAATCCCAGCTACTCTGGAGGCTGAAGTAGGAGAATCACTTGAATCCAGGAAGCAGAGGTTGTAGTAAGCCAAGATCACACCACTGCACTGCAGCCTGGGTGACAGGGTGAGACTTTGTCTCAAAAAAAAAAAGAAAAGTGCATGGGCTCTAGAGGCAGAGAGATGGAATTGAATCCCAGCTTTTATTTCTCAGCTCTGTGCCCTTGGACAAGTTCACTTCTCTGAGCCTCAGTTTTCTCACCTGTGAAATGGGACAACATCTGACTTGCCAGAGGTCTTAGGATGACTGGGGAGTGCCTGGCACGTAGAAAATGCTCAACCTTTGTGCTTTCCTATGGTCGTCTAAGAGGCCTCAGGGCTGCTCTCCTGCCCTTCCCCCACAACTCCTGTGACTGCCTCTTAAATGGCTACTCAGGGTGATAAGGAGAAACAGGTGAGGGAGCCATGCTAGATCCACACCCACCCACGCCCATTGTTAGGAAGACAAGCCTTTAATGCCTGCTTCTGCTGCTTTTGGCTGAGAGTATAAAGTGAGACCCAGAGCCAACCTCTCCTTTCCTCTAAGGCACGCCAAGGTGAGTGTTTAAAAGGAAAGGAGGCAGTGGCATGGAGGCTCCAGAGACCGAGCCCTTTCTATGGCAAGAAGGGAGCTAGTGGGGCCCACTGCTGAGGGCCATCTGGCAGGTGTTCCATTCTACCTTCTTCCTGGGGACCCGCAGCCTTGTCATCAGTGATATCTTCAGGTTCACTGTCCCCAAGCTGCTTAGGTGAGTCCAGACTTCAGGTGCTCTGCTAAGGCTGGTGGTCTCTTAATGGCATCCCTCCAGGGTCAGGGGGCTTCAGCTCTCCTGCCTCTGCCTATAGATCTGGTGCTCGGGACACTGGAGGGTAGGTGAGAAGGATACTGAGGAAGGAAATGAGTAATGAGAAAGTGACTGACCCCCAGAAGGGCAACTAAGCAAGCTGTTACCTGACTGCATCAAATAGCTTTTGCTATAAAATGCTCCAAAAGTGAGTGGCTTAAAATTATAAGCATTCATTTATTTAATTCATGGTAATGTGGGCCAGTAATGTGGGCTGGGCTCAGCTGGGTGGTTCTTGTTTTCTTGGCTGGGTTTTCTCATGTGCCTGCAGTTGTGTATCTGAAGCTGGGATGGCTGGCTGTGTTCCATGCAGGTTCCCATCCTCCAAAAAACTAGCTCAGACTTGTTCATGTGGCTGCTTGGGAGGGTTCTAAGCAATAGGCCAAAAGCCACGTTTTCTCTTGAGGCTCAGAGCCGACGTAGCTTTCCTCCACCATACTCTGTTGGTCAAAGGTGGTTTTGTGGCTAGCCCAGATTCAAGTGGTGCCTGCTCAGCTGCCATAACAAAGCATCACAGATGGAGTAGCTTCAACAACAAAAATGTATTTTTCTCATGATTCTGGAGGCTGGAAGTTCCAGATCAGGTATCTGCAAGTTGGTTCCATCTGGGGCCTCTGCTACCTCCTCCCTGTGTCATCATATGGTCTTTCCTCTGTGTGCACCCTGGTGTCTCCCTATATGTCTGCATTTTCTCCTCTTATAAGGACCCCAGTCAGACTGGATGAGGGCCCAGTTTAATGACCTCATTTTAACTTCATTGCCTCTTTAAAAGCCCTATTTCCAAATACATTCACATTCAGAGGCACTGGGGGTTGGGGCTTCGACATACACATTTTGTGAGAACACAATTTAGCCCATAACAAGTGGGGACAAAAACACCATCTCTTGATCTTAAGAAGCTGCAGTCAGATTGAAAAGAAGCATGGACAGTGGGGGAAATAACCGAGATCATGAGTGCGAAAAAGTCAACCACTCTGATCCTCCACACCTGGCCTGGTTTGGGCAAAGGCAACACACATGGGCACATCCTCTCACCAGCTGTACCTTCTCTCTCTTTCCCCTGTAAGCCTTTTCCCGAGTTTACTGGTGAGTCCAAGCCTCCAGCCTGGAAGGGCTACCTCCTTGCCATGCTGACGTTCCTCTCAGCCTGCCTGCAAATGCTGTTTGAGCAGCAGAACATGTACTGGCTCAAGGTGCTGCAGATAAGGCTGCAGTCAGCCATCACTGGCCTGGTGTACAGAAAGGTGAGCCCTGGGGGACAAGTGCGGCCTTCCAGCCGGAAAAGGAAACATCACTTAGCTGATTGGTAGTAATGCTATCAGCAGCTGATAATGTGTTCAGTCCTTACTTATTAGAGTCACTCACGATATATTCTCACTTCCTTCGTTATTTCTTTTTATTTATATGCATTTATTTTTCTGAGACAGAGTCTTGCTGTATTGCCCAGTCTGGAGTGCAGTGGTGCAGTCTCGGCTCACTGCAACCTCCATCTCCCGGGTGCAAGCAATTCTCCTGCCTCAGCCTCCTGAGTAGCTGGGACTACAGTCATATGTCACCATGCCTTGCTAATTTTTGTATTTTTAGTAGAGACAAGGTTTTGTCATGTTGGTCAGGCTGGTCTCGAACTCTTGGCCTTAAGTGATCTGCCTCACCTTCTTAGATATTTCTGTAAGGTCTTGTGTGATGTGCTCCTGGGACCTCTCTGACCTCTTCACGTCTCACACACATGCCTCCTCCCATGCTCACTCTCCAGATGTATAATGACGTGTATCTGTTATTTTTATAGAACAGTTTCACTGCCCTGAAAATTCTCAATACTATGACTGTTCATCTCTCCCTTTCTTCCTAGCAACTCCAACCACTGATCTTTTCTGTCTTCATAGTTTTACTTTTTTCAGAAGAGTCATATAGTTGAAATAATACAGTGGATATATTATTGACTAGTTAAAAAATTAAAGTTCTATGGTAACTGTAGTCATTTAAGATATACTTTGTCCTTTTGTTTTTATTTTTTATCATTATAAGATCTGATGACATGTGCTTTACATATTTAGAAAACATGATTTGTGTAGATATTTACCACATAATGGAAAGGGTTGAGGAAAATGGCAGCATGCATTACCACACAGCACAAACTGGAGCATCTTGGTTTATGGGGTGGGTTCAGATAGACTCTCTGTTCCTTGGAAGTTCATAAGGTTGTACTTTATAAAACTGAAATCATAAAGTCTTCCATACATATTTTCAGCTGGAAATAAGACCAGGCAGTGATCCTCTTCCTTTGAGGGATGAGTTTGAAAACAATCTGTATTATGATGATATGATTCAACTATGATTAGATTCTCTGGCATGAGGGATGGCAAGGAAATCATACAATTTTGCTTTATATGTGGTTAAAAAAGAATTTTTTTTTCTCCTACTAGGGAGAAGAAAAGCATTGGCACATTCTTATAGCAAGAGGGCATTGATAGTTTTCTTTCTATATATTTTTCACATCAGATAGTACTGCCTGGCAGCCTGCCACACCTCCCCAGTGTTTAAGCTTCTCTCTGAATGTGAGGTGTGATTTGGAGTGGATAAGCTCTTAAAGGTGTGATCTTTCCAGTGGTTCTTTCTGTGGGAGGTAAAATGGCAGGCGGATTTGGGCCTTGTTATATGTAGAGCTGAGCATATAGCTACAACTAAGTAAAACACCCAGCACCTTCCCCAGAAGAGTATTAGCCAGATAACACATTGATCTCTCTTTAGCTTTTCTCCACTGGCAACTGGAAAGTTTTTGCAAGGATCCTTCTTTCTGGTCTGATTCCTGTTTTGCTGGCTTCTGATGACAACTTGTTTTATCCAACCTGAACAGTTTAACTGCAGAGCTAGGGAGGCTGTGTTGTGTTCAACAAAATAAGTGCAGTAGTTAAAGACTCCCAATAAATGCCTGAAACCCCAAATAGTACTGAATCACATACCATTTTTTCTACACATATATACCTATGATAGCATTTAGTTTATAAATTAGGCACAGTAAGAAATTAACAGTAACTCATAATAAAATATATTGTTATGGTTCTCACCCTTTTTCCTGTGATGATGTGAAGTGATACAATGCCTGTGTAATGATATGAAGTGAGGTGAATGAGGTAGGCATTGTAATGCAGTGTTAGGCCACTATGCACCCCCTGAATCTAAGTCAGAAAAAAGATCATGAGCTGTGAGTGACCCTGGATCTCCAGGCCTTAATGATGTTAATGGCTGGCAACAGAAGGGGACCGTGTTGATAACTAATGGGTGAACAGCATATGCAGTGTGGATGTACTGAACAAAGGGATAATTCACATCCTGATCTGTATGGAGGGGGCTCAAGAGTTTCATTGCACTTCTCAGAATGGCACACTAAAACTTATGACATGCTTATTTCTGAAGTTTTCTGTGTGATATTTTTGGAATACAATGGACTATTAGCTGTAACCACAGAAATATAAACTGCGAATGTAAATCTGCGTTTGGACGTTGACTCATTTCTTGGTGTACAATTCTTAAAATTGTTAGAAATTCCAAAATTAGGTCTTTTTGTATGCTAATGATTGATGGCTGGAAGTCCCTACATAGATTCAGGATGGCAACTGGTCATTATCATGAAGACATTGATTAGAGAGTTGAGATTTCCTGTCTCTGCAGACTCTCGGGCAAAGAGAAAACCTGAAGGTTTTCAGTCACCAATGGCCAGCAATGTACTTAATCAGTGGTGCATATGTAATAAAGCTTTCATAAAGACCCTAAGGGACTGGGCTTAGAGAGCTTCCAGTTCACTGAATACATTGAGGTTCCTGGAGGATGTGTCCTGGGGCGGCATGTAATCTTCGTCCCACTTCCCCCACACTTTGCACTATGCATCTGTTCATCTGTACCTTTTGTAATGTCATTCATAGCAAACCGGTAAATGTGTTTCCTTGAGTACTTTGAGCCATTCCAGCAATTTAACCCAAAGAGGGAGTCCTGAGAACCTCAGTGAACCCCAAATTGAAGCCAGTTGGTCAAAAATTCTGGAGTTTCAGATTTAGGATTCATGTAGGGAGGCAGTCTCATGGGACTGAGTCCTATACCTGTGGAATCTGATGCTATCTGCAGATAGAGTATGAGAACTGAATTAGAGGACACCCAGCTTGTGTCATCTGCTGAAATGATTCTTTGCTTTTTCGTAGGGAATAACCTTCCACATGTTTGATCATGGAAGCCTTCTTTATTGATTGTTGCTGTGGTGTGAGAGCAGAGAAAAACACAGCAAGTACGTTTTTTCCACACGTCGTGGAGAAAGGAACTACTGTATACTCTGTTTTAACTGCCCTTTATATTTTGGTTCAGAAATCATGCTCTTTGACACTGGTCACTCATCATACCTGTTCTGATAACAATACCACTTTTAGTCAATCTTATATGGTTTGTCTAAAATGACTTGGATATTGCAGTTTACTTGTAGATAACAAATTTTCATAAAATTTATTTTTTGCATTTAATAAATACAAAGTAAGGGAAGTAAGAATTCTTACTGCATTAATCACATACCAATAGGTAAAATTTGTATTAATTCTAATAAGGTCTCAGGTATGCTCCCAAAGGAATGCTTTGTAACAAAGCATCAGTCCTATACCTTAAAGAAAAATGGTCTAAAGCGTGCACACAAGTGTGCATAATTTTTTTTTAATGAAGGTAGAGTCTTGCTATGTTTCCCAAACTGGTCTCAAACTTCTGGGTTTCTCAAGTGATCCTCCTGCCTCTGTCTCCCAAGTAGTTGAGATTACAGGCATGTATGACTTTGCCTTTTTATGTTTTTAATATTCTATGTATTTCTTATTGATTTACAATGCATTTTACCTTTTACCTTTTCCTTTAATAGATTCTGGGAGTTCTGATGAATCTGCAGTCAGGATTTTACAGATTTAAAAAATTATATTAACTAAGGAAATATAGGTGGAAGAAACTAATATCTATTGAGTATTGTATTCTGGGCTAACCACCCTATTATGTGCTATGCATTTATCTCATAAAGCCATCATAACATCTGTGTTCTTATAACCTACTGTTTATTAAATAGGCAACTGTGGTTTAGAGAGGTTGATTAATTGGCTTATGACCCCATAGTTAAAAAAGTAACTAACTCACAGTTAAACCATCAGCCTGCCTGGCTTCCAAATCTTTCTCTTGCACCTCAGAATAGGTGGATAAAGATCTGTGCAGCAATTGGATCAAGATATGTGTTAGAATCAGATTAATTAGTACAGTCAAATCTAGTTATATGTTAACTCTCGTTTAAGGCTATTGTGAGAAATGAGGTTGGTCTAAGAGTTTGTCCTAATAAATTCGACAATTTCAGTGGTAACCAATATCTTTACCATCAAAGGCTTTAGGGCAGTGTAAAGGTTTGGCCATAGGATTGTAAATTTTACAAAACCAAGATTAGACAAGTCTTAGAAATTATCTGACTTCTCAGTTTGGTTTTCCCTTTAGGCTAGTATTTCTGCCTACTTCCACAATACTTTTTTTTCAGTCGTGTTTTCTTTTTCCATGACATTTCTGTAACCTTCTCTTGATGTTTTAAAATGTTCTTCTCTGCTTTTGGTGTTTATTTTGTTCTATTATTTTTTCAAATTCTGATGGCTATATATCCCCAGTTTTCCTATAGACAATCAAAAGCATGAAGAATTTCAGAATTTTAAGGAATCATAGGACTAATTAACCTCTAGTACTTCAATGTATGTTAAACATTCTGGTCAAGTGTTTCTCTAGATGGGGAACCTGAGACTCAAATAGATTAGGATAGTTTTCTTTTTGGACATAGGAAGTGGCAGAAATGAGATTTAAACTCATTTTAAAGGCCAGTACTCACCCTTCTTTTTTTATTTTATGGGTGTTTTTTGTTGTTGTTCAGTCTTGCTCTCTCACCCAGGCTTGAGTGCAGTGGCACAGTCTCAGCTCACTGCAACCTCTGCTGCCTGGATTCTAGCAATTCTCCTGCCTCAGCCTCCCAAATAACTGGGATTACAGCTGTGCCGTGGTGGCTCACACCTGTAATCCCAGCACTTTGAAAGGCTGAGGCAAGCGGATTATGAGGTCAAGAGACCGACCATCCTGGCCAAAATGGTGAAAATCAGTCTACTAAAAATACAAAACAAATTAGCTGAGCATGGTGGTGGGCGCCTGTAGTCCCAGCTACTTGGGAGTCTGAGGTAGGAAAATTGCTTGAACATGGGAGGTGGAGGTTGCAGTGAGCCAAGATTGCGCCATTGCACTCTAGCCTGGTGACAGAGCGAGACTCTATCTCAGATAATGATGATGATGATGATGATGACACAAAGGGGAAGGGAGTCTGGTGCACCCAGTGGATAAAGTGAGAATGAAATTAACTGGTGAACACAGTGGAATTGGCTATGAATGGAATGAGCAGGGGACGGCCAAGTTTGAAGAGAAACAACACTGGATTGGATAGGAATATGGATTCTTCAGTAAGAGATCAGAATATTGGAGTTTACGACAAGTTTAATAAAGATAAAGTACAGTACAGAGATGAAGAACACAAGATGTTGGGAATTTACAATGGCACATTAAAATAGAGGGTTCAAGGGAGCTTTAAACAGGTTGCTTTTTATTTTTATCAGTAACTGACAAATCTGAAGATTTTTACTGAAAGATGCTAAAACATTTTGAGAGACTGGGAAGAGTCTCTATAGCAGATAGAAATGTGGTATCATGTGCTTCCATTCTGACTTACAGAAGGGTGGCTTAAAGCTTCTTACCCTTCTTGAGTACTAGGGGCTGGAGACTGCTGAACTACATAGATCTGTAGCCCAGGGCAGGTGCCTCCTCACCTCTGCTTCTTTTCATAATTCACTGATGGCCTTCCAGTGTTCATGTAGGCTGGGTCAGGGGCATGATTGGCCAATCAGTCATCAAGTTCAGTTGGGTAACTGGAGGTGTGTCTATGCTGGGGGTAGTTGATGGAGACTCCAGTTAGCTTGTTATTCAGGAGCAGGGATATAGAGAGCTACTCCTGGTCATTTGAGGCCATCCTTTCAGGAATCTGTGCTTTCATAGATTGAAGATGGGAGATTGCCATGGAGCCCTGCACAAGTGGAATCTGGAAGCCCATAGGAAGAAAGATATTTAGATAATACTTAGGAAAATAGAGGTAAAACTACCAGGACTCTTATTTTTCCAGCAGTCTTTCTCCTTGGATATCTGAGTGCCTATGAAGGTTTTTTTTTTTTTTTTTTTTTTTTTGAGAGGGAATCTCGCTTCATCACCCAGGCTGGAGTGCAGTGGCATGATCTCGGCTCACCATAACCTCTGCCTCCAGGGTTCAAGTGAGTCTCCTGCCTTAGCCTCCCTAGTAGCTGAAATTACAGGTGTTTGCCACCACACCTAGCTAATGTTTGTATTTTTAGTGGAGACGGGGTTTCACCATGTTGGCAAGGCTGGTCTTGAGCTCCTCACCTCAAGTGATCTGCTCACCTCGGCCTTCCAAAGAGCTGGGATTTTAGGTGTGAGCCACCACGCCCTGCCCTACCTGTGAAGGATTTAAGGGTTTCCTAGTTAATGTGGGCCTGAAAAAGATAGGACATATAGAGTGAGTATAATTTAATTTTTATTGTTAATGTGTTAATCTTTCTGGGAAGAGTATTCTCAAAGAGAACATACCCCTTTGTTATTAGACTTTTGTGCACTTAGCGTTCACACATTTCAGATATTGCAGATGATTCCCTGTATTGTTTTGGGACAAAGGAAAGCAATGAGACCTTTTTAAGAGGTTTCTATGCTGAGGAATCAAGACTGCCAATTTGAAGTGACACAGATTAGTCTTTTAACCAGAGATAGATAATGGACAAGAAAGAGTGGATCCCTAGGTCACCAGGTTTCTTCTAGTTTAGGTAACAAAAGTTATGTCATTTATTAGCTGAATTTTAAGTACAACTTCAGGATAGATAATTTGTCAGGGTAAATTATCATCAGCTCTGGTATATATTGGCTGTCACTATTTGCTATGCAGCTCAAGGTCAGTTTTCATTGAATATTGTATATATTTAGACAGGTAGAGGCAGAAATAGGTAACCAAAATCTACTTTTAGAACAGAGGCTATATTTTAATTATCTCAAGAAACATGATTTAATGTATAGATAGCTGACCTTTTCCCAGATTGTGTTTTTGTTTTTTGGAGGGAGAAGCTGAATATGAACTGGTAGTTAAAAAATTCATAAAGAAATTAACTCTCTCATTTTCATTGTATATTTTTGCTCTAAAGCATTTTTCATGAACTATTTGTTGATTCATGCCCTAAGCCAGATGATGATGATGATGATTTGACTGTTACCACCAAGGTAAAGTGGCCTCTTTTAAAATTAAGTTTCTTACTTAGTCAAGTTTTTCATATTATTTACTTTTAAAATTCAGCAGTGGTTTGTCTATCTTTTTTTATGTTGGTAATAAAAAGTTGGTCAGAGAAAAGCATAGACATAGCTAGTTGATTTAAAAAATTTTGTTTAACCTTATTAACAAAAGATTGATTAAGTACTGTGATGGGGTGGGGGCTGAAAGAAAATGAACTGGAAAATACATAGTGAGAGGAAAATCACATTAGAAAATGCTTTCCCCAATAAAGGAAATATAAGATTTGGTTAAGGGTTATTTGGATAAATATTAATATTGGCTTTTAAATCATAATAGTGTTACTTTCATAATATTTATGCCTGTATAAATCTTCAGTGAGTCAAATTACTTGTAGTTATCATAGAATCTCCCTGGTGCCTTTTATTGGCAAAACTGTGCAGCACATAGCATATAGCTTTTTTTGGACACTTACTATTTTGGTATCATACAGTTTTTAGGAGAGTTGTTTTTCTATTTATATTGTTCTGTAGTGAGACTAAAATAATATTAAAATTTGTAGAACACTAGCTGAGTATGGTGGTGTACACCTGTAGTCCCAGCTACTTGAGGGTTTGGGGTAGGAGGATTGCTTGAGCCCAGGAGTTTGAAAACAGCCTGGGCAACATAACCAGATTGTATCTGCTTTAAAAATATAAATTGTAGAAATGTAAATTTATGTTACCAAAATTTGTATTACAAATGGGTTTTTGTGCATTTTATAAGTTGTCCATAAAGGGTATATGTAAAACACTTAATCTAATGAATAACATATATTTTACTGCAAATCAGTAATATACGCAGACTCAATATTAATATGGTAAGACTTTAACACCATAATTTTGCCATTGTAGTTTATTTAAAATACCCACTCAAAGTCTTTATATTATATTCAGAAATTTAAAATTACAGAAATTTTTGTATTTAGATGTTTAAATAATCATTTGAAGTTCCTGCATACTACGAGCTACTGGAGGTCATAGACATATTTGTATGTAAACTGGAGTACCTGGAATACAGTCTCCCATGTAAGAAGCATTGTAATTGTTGCTTTTTCAAGATGGAGTTTCACTGTCACCCAGGCTGGAGTGCAGTGGTGGGATCTTGGCTCACTGAAGTCTCCACTTCCTGGGCTCAGGTGATCCTCCTACCACAGTCATCCAAGTATCTGGGACTGTAGGCCTTTGTCACCATGCTTGGCTGAATTTTGTATTTTTTGTAGAGATGGGGTTTTGCCTTGTTGCCCAGTGTGGTCTTTAACTGTTGGACTCACATGATATGCCCACCTTAGCCTCTCAAAGTGCTGGCGTTACAGGCATGAGTTGCCACATTCAGCCTTAATAGTTGTTTAATCTGAATAAATAGATGAATGAATTTTTATATAATAGAATGTTATAAGTAATATACATAATGTATCTATTGATTAAATACTGCAGTTAAAAAATATTGCTTACATTTGTATCATTTTTTAATGTTTAAGGATATATAAGTTTTGATGTGTTATTTTGAGAAATTATGCCATAAATAAAAAGGAAATAAATTAGAAATAGATCATTAACAGCAAAGAGGGTTACAATATATTTTCTAGTATAATTCAACTGGAATCTTAGATTTATGATTTTAGACTAAACTTTGTGTGTGTGTTTGTGGCAGAAAGGTGATATTATTTAGGTAGAGAAAAGATAAGGAAAGGAGAAGGGAAATGCTTCAATGAAGAGTGTGGAAGGGGAACTAAAGTTTCTTAAATATTTTATTAGCCCCAACTCATGCTCTAATAAATATGCCTTTATAAGCCATGCATTACTCTTTAGAGTTCTGGTGACCAATTCTTTCTCTAGGTGGAAAGTTGATGGAAAATTCTAGTTTTCCCTCTCTGTAATAATAGCGGTCTTTCAGGTAGTGGTAGATGACAATGGTTAGCTAACTGAATGTTTTATAGTAATAAAATTAAACTATGTATCACAGAAATATTTTTATAAAACTAATTGTAGCATAAGTATTAACCTGTATTGTTAGGGCTATAAAGGAACAAAAGGCTCGGTTACATATCTATTTCTCCATGTACTTTATTGTACATCATGTTGTTTCTTTTCTTTCTTGGCTGAAGCTCATATTAAATTGACTAGTTAGGCTTCTTTGTTGTTTCTCCCTTCATCCTCACATTTTAAAAATGATTTATCCCCACCTAATTTTTTTCTCACAGATCTCATTTCTTTAGTGACTGGTCTTTCAGTCCATCTGTGTCTTCATAGTCAGCATATTTAGTTACAGCTTTCTCTTTGGTTATCTATGTGTGGCTTTCATTCAACAATTATTGCCCACAAGATTTACTCTTGTTTTTTTTTTTTTTCCTTTTCTTTGGAAGAGCTGAATTTATACATTTATCTTTATCTTTTTGACAAACAGAAAACAACTAATACTATTTGCAATGCTAAACCACTTAAATAAGGTACTACTTACTATAAACTAAATTCTCATTTTCCCCCACAAGTGATTTATGCAAATAATTACCTCCTGCATATATCCATAATCAATTATTTTCTCATTTTTAGCTGATAATAAAGTAATTATGTGGTAAGTAAATTACTGCTTCATAGTATAATTCTGCTAATTTGTATCATTCATTTAAGAAGGAAGTGTAGTATAGTGCCAGAAAAAATAAAGTTTAGAATTTGTGAAAAATCACTTTGTGTTCTGAAAATAAGTTTATCTAAAATATAAAGAATTATTTCAGGTTAAGCTGTGGCCAAATGTATCATTCTGTGATATATCTGGATGTGCAAAATCATAAGGAGAGTTAGAGATACAGTTTTTAGTTTTTATTGAAATTGGAACTTGAAAAGATATTGCTTGGATTTTAGTTTATGTATTTTGATTGTCCAATATAGATCTACAATGAACATTTTAGGTTAAGAAGAAAACATGGGGAGTAGTAACTGTGGATGGTAATAATAACAATTTACTTTAGTGTTGTAATAAGTGAAGTCATTTTCAAAAAGAGAACACACTGAGTACTTTTGTGGCAGCCACACTTATAGCAGCAGAAGTATAAAATAACAATGGTGTATTCTAATGTTATGACCGTGGAGAGATATGGGAGGGGCCTGACTTTTCACCGGAAGCAGCTGGTGTATAGTTTTACCACCACCAAGTAGAAGTCAAAAGACATGTTAGCGTCCTGGTTCTGCTACTTACTAGGTATGGGACCTTGGGAAAAATTCTTTATTTGATTGTCATTGACCTCGTTCATAAAAATGGTACTAATGGTACCTCTCAGGTATGTGTAATGAACAAAAGTAGTGGGAAATGTAAAAACATTTGTAAACTGGAAAATATGTTTACAAATGTGAGACAAAATGATCACAGCGGTATTCAGTATTCAGTGACTTAGTAAATCTCGAGGAAAATTTTTGTAAACTTGAAGGATGATAAAATGGCAGTAGCATCAAGAACAGAATGAGACAGTAGGAAATGACATGTGGATTTTAAATTTAGGGTAGGGGTGTGTTCAGTTTCGGCAGGCTACTAGGACTAAAGATGTCCTGTAGGAACATAGCGGTTTCACACATGAGACTTTCTGATGAAGTTTTAAGTGTTTTTACCTAGAATTTATTTTTGTTATAGATCACAAACTGTGCTAGTCAGTGCAAAACTGAATATACAAGATGAAATCTTATGCTGTACTAGTAGGAACAGAAAAAGAAATAAAGAGCAAATACTTCTCACTATAAATGCTTTCTATAAAGAAAATAGAAAATGTTAGAAGATATAAAGGAAGTTTGTAGTTAGGATGGGAATGGGAGTAGGAATGGAAATCTCTGGTCAGAGATGACCTCTCTGAATATGATATTTAAGCTGCCAGCTAAAGGATGAGAAAGAGCCAGCCATGTGCAAGTCTAAGAGAGGAAATTCTGAATGGAGAGAACAAAGGATCACATCATTTTGCTCCTAACACCCTGGAATGGGCAGAAAGCCATCATCATAATTATTTTTTATGATAACAGTATGTACAACAAATGTGAAATAGAATCCTGGCACATTTTAGATGCTTCCTAAATAAATGTTCTTTTTTTTTTTTTCCTTTTAAAGAAAGCTTGCTATATTTTTGAAGTTCGTTCTTTCTCTCTTTCTCAGTCTCTCTTTTCTTTCTCTTTCTTTCCTTTTCTTTCTTGACAGGGTCTCACTTTGTTGCCTGTGCTAAAGTGCAGTAGTGCAATTTCAGCTCACTGCAGCCTTGACCTTCCAGGGTAATGTGATCCTTCATGTCAGTCTTCTGAGTATCTGGGATTACAGGCATAAACCACCATGCCCAGCTAATTTATGTGTCTTTTGTACAGATGGGGCTTGACCATTTTTCCGAGGCTGGTTTCAAACTCCTGGGCTCAAGCAGTCCACCCACCTTGGCCTCCCAAAATCTTAAGATTAAAGCTGTGATCCACTGCCCCTGGCCTGATGGATGCAGCCAATCACCATGGCACATGTATACCTATGTTACAAACCTGTATGTTCTGCACATACACCCCAGAACTTAAAAGTATAATAAAAAAATAAATAGTTGGACAGTTGATCACATATTTGCTTGCTTTTATTTAAATATGACAAAAATTTTATTACTACATTATCATTCTATTCAACCTTTTTTTTTCTATCAGTAAAGATTTTATCAAAAAATATGTAGGTTTTTCCAAGTCTTTGTTAACCTAAAGGAAGCATCTTCTATGGTGTTCTACTGATGCTCAATATGACATTTCCAAGTTTTCTGTCATAAATATCTTAACACTGAAATATTTATATGAGGATATTTAAAATTTTTTAATATTGTATTACACCAAGTTATATATTTATATTATATGTGTATGTGTATATATATATATACACATATATATATATAGTGTGTGTGTGTATGATATATATACACACATATATATATAGTGTGTGTGTGTATGATATATATATATATATGTTTTTGAGGTGGAATCTTGCTCTTTCACCTGGGCTGGAGTGCAGTGGTGTGCTCTCTGCCCACTGCAACCTCCGCCTCCTGGGTTTAAGCAATTCTCTTGTCTCATCCTCCCAAGTAGCTGGGACTACAGGTGTGCACTACCAATCCTGGCTAATTTTTTTTTTTTGGTAGAGACAGGGTATCACCGTATTGGTCAGGCTGCTCTCAAACTCCTGACCTCAGGTGATCCACCTGCCTCAGCCTGTCAAAGTGCTGAAATTATAAACATGAGCCAATGCACTAGATAGATAGATAGACATGTTTTTTTTTTTTTTTTTTTTTTCTTGAGACAGAATCTTGCTCTGTCTTCAGGCTGGAGTGCAGTGGCATGATCTAGGCTCACTGCAACCTCCACCTCCCAGGTTCAAGCAATTCTCCTACCTCAGCCTCCCAAGTAGCTGGGTCTACAGGCACATGCCACCTCGCCCAGCTAATGTTTGTATTTTTTACTAGAGACGGGGTTTCACCATGTTGACCAGGATGGTCTCGATCTCTTGACCTCATGATATGCCCCCCTCAGCCTTCCAAAGTGCTGGGATTATAGGCGTGAGCCACCGCGTTAGGCTGCCAATATGTATTTTTTAAATGTGTTCTTATTTTTGGTGGAGATTGCAAAGTAGAGTTGGGTACTTTGAAGCTAGTTCCTGACTGAAATATGCACATGCTAATATTTTGTGGGTGAATATGTTTCCTTTTGGCTGCCATGCTTGGATAAGCAAGTCGACTGACATATGAAGATAACAGATGAGCCTGATCTAGAAAGTGTAGATGATATTCTCTACTGGAATGCTTTAGTTTTCAGGATATGATTCTCTATTTTTTAAGTCAAATTAGTTTTAAAGTACTAAATTGAAATTTTGGGTGAGACAGAGTCTTCCTCGGTTGCCTAGGCTGGAGTGCAGTGGCATGATC
The DNA here is from genome assembly GCA_004027715.1 of Plecturocebus donacophilus. Classification (NCBI taxonomy): domain Eukaryota; kingdom Metazoa; phylum Chordata; class Mammalia; order Primates; family Pitheciidae; genus Plecturocebus; species Plecturocebus donacophilus. The sequence continues at coordinate 30,760 of PVKP010017000.1, forward strand.
TTGGCTTGCTACAGTCTCCACCTCCCAGGCTCAAGTAATCCTCCCACATCAGCCTCCCAAGTAGCTGGGATTACAGGCACACACCACAATGCCTAACTCTTTTTTTTTTTTTTTTTTTTTTGTAGAGATAGTTTCTCATTATGTTGCCCAAGCTCGTCTTGAACTCTAAGCTCAAGCAATCCACCTACCTTGGTTTTGCAAAGGGCTGGGATAAGAGGGAGCCACCAAGCTTGGGTAAACTGAGACTTAAGTCCTTGGTGTGGTGGTGCACATCAGCTATCTCAACACTTTGGGAAGCAGAAGTGGAAGGATTACTTAAGACCAGGGGTTTGGGCCGGGCACGGTGGCTCACGTCTGTAATCCCAGCACTTTGGGAGGCCGACGCAGGTGAATCATGAGATCAAGAGATTGAGACTATCCTGGCCGACACCCAGTCTCTGGTACTAAAATACAAAAAAAAAATTAGCTGAGTATGGTAGTATACGCCTGTATTCCCAGCTACTCAGAGACTGAGGCTGGAGAATTGCTTGAACCAGGGAGGTGGAGGTTGCAGTGAGCTGAGATCAGGCCGCTGCATTCCAGCCTAGTGCCTGGTGACACAGTGAGACTCTGTCTCAAAAAACAAACAAACAAAAACCCAGGAGTTTGAGACCAGGCTGGGCAATATAGTGAGACCTTGTCTCTACAAAAATAATAAAAAAGTAGCCTAGCATGATGATACGCACCTGTAGTTCCAGCTACTCAGGAAGTTGAGATAGGAAGGCTGCTTGAGGTTGGGAGGTTGAGATTGCAGTGAGCCATAATCATGCCACTACATTCCAGCCCTGGGTGACAGGGTGAGACCCTTTTTCAAAAAAAGAGAAAAAATTAATAAGAAAGTCTTTATGCAACTCATTATAATTTTGTAGGTGGAAACTCATGCTTGATATTACCTCAATAGTGTGTCTGCGAGAAAGTGTCAGAGCCTTTACCTAGACCTTCCAATGAAAAAAAAAAAAAATACAGTATAGTCAATGTAAAAGGAGAAGGTAAGAATACTATTTTATTTAAAAATTAATTTGATGGATTTTTAAAAAATATGAGCACTAATATATTCAAATAGCTAAAGAAAATGTTCTATTAAATGTATAGTAAGTAAAGGAGAAGTAAAATTTTGATAAGTTGTGTATCTAATCAGGTATCAGCAGTTGAGCATATTGAGAGTACCATTAAAGGAGCTGAATTATTAGTTCCCATTTTAAGATACTCTATCTGAGGCAAGTCAGGAAAGAGGGAAGAGGAAATGAATAAAAGAGAAAGAATGAGGAGGGCAGAGTGTACATGGAATAAATAAAGAAAATAAAGAAACAGTCTGCAGGTGTATGTAAAGGAGGGTAGTAAAGTCAAATTGATTTGTAGGAGGAGGAGCAGGAAGACAGAAACAGGAAAAGAAGGTAATGTCAGCTTCCAGCACCAAAATGTGTCAGAGAATTAGAGTAACATCTTCCTGCTCCTTCTGTCATTCTCACTATTGGAGAGATATTAAGGATTGAGGTACCTCACCACACAGACCTGTGTTTTATCTACCATAAATGATTATCACCATAAATGGTCAGCCATGTATGGCCATAATTTAGTTTTATAGAGAATGTTATAACTTCATCAGATAGTATCATATAGGCCCAATTAACATAATTGAATAGTGTCATGTGATTTATGAATAGGAAGTTGGAGAAGGTATAGCCTGATTAAAAGTTTATTAGAAACATTATGGCTTATATTGCAGAATTAAATTCAGACTTAACAGGGAAGAAATTGAGGCTAAGTTCCAGATGGGCAATTAAGGTAAACAAATGTGGAATCACATTAGTGTAGAACAGAGCATCCAAATTTTCATTAATTAGTTGAGGAGCTTTTGGAAAATAGACATTCTCATTCGGCACGTGTGGGATTCTGCCTTTGTCAGGAGTACTCAGGTGGTGTTGGTGCTGTTCCTTGGACATGGCTCAGAATAACAAGGAAAGAGCCTTCCTTTAGAGAAATCTGGAAAAAGAATCTTGGACAGCAATTTAAAAACAATAACAGAATCAAGTGAAGGCATTAATCTCCTTTTATTTCTGAAGTAGGATTCTAGCCACAGAGGAAGCAGAATGAGATGAAAAAATAAATTATTGGTGTATACTACTGCTGAATACAGGTGAAAAAAATTGTAACAATTAAAAAGCAGGAAGAGAAGCATCAGGATGACAGATCTAAAGATTACTTTTGCAAAGAGGGATTGTGAAAGGGCAAGGGTTGGGGGACCTTTGTTGGGGGACTTTGGAATTAAAACCAAGGAAACTTGAGATACCTCACTTTCAGTTCCTTGGGCATATGCCCAGTCTAGCAAAAGCGGTTATTGCAGTGGAGAGTACTGGAGGCAGGAGGGAGTGATAGAATTGGGGTAAACCACAGCAGCTAATTTCTCTTCATAACTATCAGGCCTCAGAGCAAGAAGTTTAATTGACATGAGTGAATAAGATGTGATTAAGTTGCATTTTGGCTAATATTTTTGGGTTCAGCCAGTTCTTTGATATGATAGCTATTTTATAAAAGTCATTTACAGAGTAAGATGACATACCAAACTTACTAATTTTAGAGACAGTCGTATTATAAAATTTATTCTGTGAATATCAAAATCATCATTTTCTAAGAATACTGCACTGATCTTAAAATATAAAAGTTTATTCTTTTCCATCAAGACTGTGGCAATTCAGTGTTTTGTCTTTGATATTGAAAGCTTATTCTATATGGTTTATTTGATGTGTTTTAAGTCTTGCATGATTGGATCAAGGAACTCTCAAGGTCAAGCGAGAGGATGTGAGAAATGCAGGTGCTTCAGTAGCCATGTGGGTATGGGAGAATGAGAATTTTGAGAAACTTATTTCATAAGTGTGTATCATAGCTGATCAATTTAGAACACTTTCTTTGATGAGAGGTGAATCATACATTCACCTGAACTGGCATTCCAACTGCGTATTTCCTAAGTGACAGGACAAGGGGAAGCACATAGAAATATTTGTGGTCTTCTGGCATCAATGCCTCTGATGTTTCGAGTTTAAACACTCTGTAACATTCACCATCAGCCTTGACATTGATTCTCTCAGGTTATGATTTGCTCCACTGTTTAATGGTCCTTTTTATCCTTATCAGCCCAACGTGTTCACGTTAATATCCATACTATTCTATTTCAGTTATTGGCATTTGAAACAATCTCACTTTTGAAATATAAACTTTGTGATTTAGGGATCCTATTTCCTATTTTACGCAGTATATTTCCATCACGTTGCTGTTCTAGGCAATGAAAAGAAGATGCCAAAAATGACTCTCAAAACCTTAAGTAATTATTTTCATAGCCAGGCATGAGGACTCAGCTTGATACTAACACTACATGAATATTTTGTTGGCTCTGTCATACCTACATATAATTGATGACATGTCCCCTCTGCTTTGTAGTGCCTCCTGAATAACATCCTTACAAGGTAATTACATATATTTATTTTTAATTACTAACTTTATATTGTATAAAATATATATGATTGATTACTTTCTTTTAAAACCCATTCAGCCTACCATTGAAATGGAAGATCCTGTTGTGAGAGAAGCAGTACAAAGAAAGCATGTACACATATCAAGAGCAGGTACATTTTCAATACAACTGGAATGCTGGAAATAAGTACATTAAATGATTGGAAGTACTCACATTCTTCTTACCCCTAATTCTTTTTATTGTAAATTGAATGGAAGGCATTGACATAAATGTTATTGTTGGTATCCATATTTCAATAAAAATTAATTTAGAAGTATTAGAAAACAAGATTTTAAAAAATAAGAGTTTTAACTCAGATGTCTCTGTTTTAATATTTTGAATAGCATAACATTTCCAATATGGAATTTTTATACTTGTCAGGGATTCAAAGAAGTGAATTTTGAGACTCTGAGATATTTCCAGTGTCTTACATGCTATTTGGAGTTCTGATATTTACCTAAAGGAAAGCTTTACTTAGATGTCAGTTTCTGTATTAATTTTAGAGATTTCCTGTTAATGTTATTACACAGATGATCTGAAGCCAATGAGATGTTCTGACGAGCAGACTATGTGTGCGTATGGGTATGTATATGGGTGTGTTTGTAGCATCCTTGATTATTAAGAACTAGGAAAATAATCATTCATAACTGGAAGACAGTCTTAAAATGGTGGTTTTTGAGACTTTTTGATATAAAAGTTTTTTAAAAAAAATAATTGCATAGAGGCGACCAACATCATGAACATCATTGAGGCTACCAACATCATTGGCTGTTTTCCATTTCAATACTTTTGAAATCCTTAACTATATTGTGATGCTCAGAAATAATATGCAGAATTTTTGTGTCCTAAAATGAGTTGTTCTACACTTTACGTATCTTTCTGCCACTTTATTTTGTGTACTTTGTGTATTTTCCAGATGTATCCACGTTGATATGATTAGCTCTGGTTTAATTCATTTTACACTTTTCCTTGGATTCCCTTATACCACTCTACCACATTTAATTAAACTCTCCTGTTGCTGATAAATGAAGAAAAAAAAAGTAAAAGAAAAATGAGCTGGGCGTACTGGCTCACACCTGTAATCCCAGCATTTTGGGAGGCTGAGGTGGGCAGATCATGAGGTCAAGAGATTGAGAACATCCTGGCCAACATGGTGAAACTCCATCTCTATTAAAACATAAAAAAATTAGCTGGGAATGGTGGCGTGTGCCTGTAGTCCCACCTATTCAGGAGGCTGAGGCACAGAAATCGCTTGAACCCAGGAGGCGGAGATTGCAGTGAGCCAAAATTGCACCACTGCACTCCAGTCTGGCAACAGAGCAAGACTGTCTCAAACAAAAAAAGAAAGAAAAAATGTCAGATTAAAAAGGGGCTTTTGTTGACTCAGTTTGTATCTGTGAATATTTACTATATGAGAGTTTAAGGCTGAGAAGTTCAGAATGCAAGCATTCACCACCATATTTTACAAATGCCCTTAGAATTATGACTGATGAGCCTTTAGCTTATGAAGTTATGACAATTCATTTCTCTAAAGAGGTTTTCTGTTCTCTTAAAAAAAAAAAAAAGACTGAAAATAGCAAATGACATTCTCTTATTTGACCTCTTGGATATCCTTGAATGAAACTACAACGTACTCATATCAAAATTCAGAACCAATGTTTTGAACAATACATATAGTTTGTGAATGTCTCATGATCATGAGCCCTTGATGATGAAATAGCCTTTCAAGTTTTACTTTTGCGGTTTTTGCTCTTTTCTTGTCTTACAAAAGCCTAAATTCAACAGTTTTATTTCTACAGAAAGCAGGAATATAATTTTTTGATATATCTCTGTCCTGTCTCATGGCACTGTGAACTCTTCAGATCTAGTGTGGACCTAGACTTATTTTTACATGGGAACAATTGGGTTTGTTTCTTTGTTGTTGTTTTTGAGACAGAATATTGTCCTGTGATGTGGTTCAGAGTGGATAAGCTCTTAAAGCAGTAATCTTTCCATTGGTTCTTTCTGTGGGAGGTAAAATGGCAGGTGAATTTGGGCCTTGTTAGATGTAGAGCAGAGCACATAACTACAACTAAGTAAAACACACAGCACCTTCCCCAAGAGTATTGGCCAGAGTAACACATTAATATCTCTTGAGCTCTTCTCCACTGATAGCTGGAAAGTTTTTGCAAGAATCCCGGTTTCTGGTCTGATTCCTATGTTTTGCTGACTTCTGGTGATAGGGTGTTTTATCCTAAACTGAATAGTTTTAATTGAAGAGCTAGAGAGACCATGTTGTGTTACAACAAAGTAAGTGCAGTAGTTCCCCCTTAACTGTGGGAGATACATTCAAAGGCCCACAGTGAATGCCTGAAAGCACAAATAATACTGACTCACTCACTTTTTTCCTATACTTACATATCTATGATAAAGTTTAATTGATAAATTAGGCACAGTAAGAAATTAACAATAACTAATGAAATGGAAAATTATAGCAACATGCTGCAATAAGTTATTTGAATGTGGCCTCAAAGTATATGGTACAGTTCTCACCCTTTTTCCTGTGATGATGTGAAGTGATACAATGCCTATGTAATGAGACGAAGTGAGGTGAATGATGTAGGCATTGTCATGTAGTGTTAGGCCACTATTCACCCTCTGACTCAAGTCAGAAAAAAGATTATCAGCTTTGAGTGTTCCTGGACCTTCAGGCCTTAATGATGTTGATAGCTGGATGCAGGAGGAGACCATGTTGATGAGTAATGGCTGGAAAGCATATGCAGTGTACTGGTAAGTGTGTTTCCCTGAATACTTTGAGCCATTCCAGCAATTCAATTTAACCAAAAGAGGGAGTCCTGGGAACCCCGATTTGAAGCCAATTGGTCAGAATATCTGGAGTTTCAGACTTAGGACTGATGTAGGGAGGCAGTCTCATGCGACTGAGCCCTGTACCTGTGGAATCTGATGCTATCTGCAGAGTATGAGAACTGATTTAGATGACACCCAGTTTGTGTCCTCTGCAGAAGTGATTGCTTGCTTGTTGATGGGGAAAACCTCCACGTTTGGTCACAGAAGCCTTCTTTTTTGATGATTGTTGCTGTGGTGTGAGAACAGAGAAAAACATGGCAAGTGGGTCTTTTCTACACATACAGTGTTTAAGGGGTACCGCTGTTTACTCTGATTTTAACTGCCCCCCTCATGTTTTGGTCCAGAAATAATGCTGTTTGACACTGGTCACTCATTCCATCTGTTCTGCTAACAATGCCATTTTTAGCCAGTTTCATAGGGTTTAGCTAGGATGACTTGTATACTGCAGTTCACTTGTAGATATCAAATTTTAATAAATCTATTCTTTGCATTGAAGAAATATAAAGTAAGTGAAGAGTTCTTACTGCATTAATTACATACCAATAGGTATAATTTATATTAATGCTAATAAAGTCCCAGGTATGCTCCCAAATGAATGCTTTGTAACAAAGCATCAGTCCTATACTTTAAAGAAAAATTATCTAACCATGTACACAACTGTGCATACTTTTTATGAAGGTAGAGTCTTGCTATGTTTCATAAACTGGTCTCAAACTTCTGGGTTTCTCAAGTGATCCTCCTTCCTCAGCCTTCCAAATAGTTGAAATTACAGGCATGCATCACTGTACTTTCTTATGGTTTTAATGTTCTATACATTATTGATTTAAAATGCATTTTACCTTTTTCTTTAATAGATTCTGGGAGTTCTTTTGAATCTGCAGTAAGGTAGGATTTTACAGATTTAAAAAATTAGGTTAACTCAGGAAATACAGATAGAAGAAACTAATATATATTGAGTGTTGTATTCTGGGCTAAATACCCTATTATGTGCCATGCACTTATCTCATAAAGCCATCGCAACATTTGTTTTCATATAACCTACTGTTTATTAAATAGGCAACTGTGGTTCACAGAGGTTGATTAATTGGATCATGATCCCAAAGCTTACAAAGTAGCTGATCCACAGTTTGACTGTCAGCCTATCTGGCTTTCAAATCTCTTCTCTTGTTCTTCGGCACAGATTGATAAGAGATTGTGCAGCACTTTGATCAACGTATAGGTCTGAATAAGATTAATCACATTAATTATTTTAATTGATGTCTAAATTAATGAATTTAAATAAGTTAAACTCTCATTTTAAGTTACTGTTAGAAATGAGGTTAGTCCTTGAGTTTGTCCTAATTGACAATTTTTGTGGTAACCAGCATTTTTTTTTTTTTTTAATTAACCATCAAACCCTTTAGGGCAGAGTAAAGGTTTGGCCATAGGTTTACAAAACCAAGATTTGGCAAGTCTTGGAGAGAAATTATTTAACTTCCCAGTTTTGTTTTCCGTGTAGGCTAGTATTTCTGCCTACTTCCATAATGCTTTATGTTTTTTTCTTTTTCCATTACTTTTCTTCCTTGGTGTTTGTTTTGTTTTTTTTTCCAATTCTGCTAGCTATGTACTCCCAATTTTCCTATAGACAGAACCAAAAGCACATAGAATTACAGAAATTTAAGAAATCTTAGGACTAATTAAAATATCTTCTAGTACTTCCATCTGTGTTGAACGTTCTGGTCAAGTGATTTTCTAGATAGAGAACTTGAGACTCAAAGGGATTAGGATGATTTTATTTTTTGGACATAAGATATGGTAGAAATGAGATTTGAACTCATTTTAAAGCCCAATACTCTTCCTTCTTTTTTAGTCCATTGGCATTTTTGTTTTGTTTTTCCAGACAGAGTTTCGCTCCTGTTGCCAGACTGCAGTGCAATAGCACAATCTCGGCTCACGGCAACTTTCGCTTCCCAGGTTCAAGAGATTGTTCTGCATCAGTCTCCTGAGTATCTGGAGTTAAAAGCATGTGCCACCATGTCTGGATAATTTTGTATTTTTAGTAAAGGCAGGGTTTCTCCATGTTGGTCAGGCTCGTCTCGAACTCCTGACCTCAGGTGATCTGCCTGCCTCAGCTTCCCAAAGTGCTCAGATTACAGGTGTGAGCCACCATGCCTGGCCTGGCATGTGTTTTATTAATACAAAGGGGGAGTGAATCTGGTGCACCCAGTGGATAGAATGAGAATGGAATTAGCTGGTGAACCCAATGGAAATGGCTTAGAATGAAATGAGCAGGGGAAGGCCAAGTTTGAAGAGAAACGACACTCGATATGGATGATTCAATAAGAGATTAGAATATTGGGGTTTATGACAAGGCTGATAAATTATAAAGATGAAGGACACAAGATATTGGGAATTATCTACAAAGGTACATTAAAATAGAGGGTTCAAGGTACAAAGGTACATTAAAATAGAAGGTTCAATCTAAACAGATTGCCATGCTCTTTTTAAATCAAGAACTGAAAAACTTGAAGATTTTTGCTGTAAGATGCTTTGGAGGAGTCTCTACAGCAGACAGAAATGTGGTATCATCTAATTCATCCTGACTTACGGAGGGGTGGCTTAAAGCCCCCTCAGTACTGATGGGCTGAAGATGGCTGAACTACATAGATCTGTGGCCCAGGGCAGGTGTCGCCTCATCTCTGCCTCTTTTCCCAATTCACTGATGTCCTTCCCACATCCATGTAGGCTGGGTCAGGGTCATCATTGGCTGACAAATCAGTCATGAAGTTCAGCTGGGTAGTTGGAGGTGTGTCTGTGCTGGTAATTAGTAGACTCCAGTTAGGTTGCTATACAGGAGCAGGGATATAGAGCTCTACTACCCCTGGTGATCTGAGGCCATCCTTTCTGGAATTTGTGTTTTCATAGACTGAAGATTTGAAGATTGGATACTGCCATGGAGCCCTGCATAAGTGGAACCTGGAAGTGGGAACCCTTAGAAGAAAGATACTTAAATAGTACTTAGGGAAATAGAGGTACAACTGCCAGGACACTTTTTCCAGCAGTGTATCTCATTGGATATCTGAGTGTCTATGAAGGTTTTTAAGGGCTTAATAGATTATGTGGACTTGCATAAGGTAGGACCTATAGAGTGAAAATAAGTGGATTTTTATAATTGTTAATGTTTAAATCTTTCTAGGAAGGTATCCTCAATAAGAAAATACACCTTCGTTATTAGACTTTTGTACATTTAGCTCTCACACATTTCAAATATAGCAGGGGATTCTCTGTACTCTTTTAGGACAAAGGAAAGCATTGGGACCCTCTTGAGTGGTTTTCATGCTGAGGAATCAAGACTGCCATTTTGAAGTGACACAGATTAGATTTTTAATGAAAGATAGATAATGGGCAAGAGACAGTGTATCTTTCTACCTTGTTTTAGGTCATAAGGTTCCTTCCAATTTAGGTAACAAAAGTTATGTTATCCATTAATTGAATTTCATGTTCTGCTTCAGGACAAATTTGTGAGGGTAAATTATTGTCAAGCTCTACCAATATATTGGCTGTCACTATTTGTTATGCAGCTGAAGGTCAGTTTTCATGGAACATTGTATATATTTAGACAGAGGCAGAAATAGGTAACCAAAATCTATTTTTAGAACAGAGGCCATATTTTAATTATATAAAGAAATGTTATTTAATATACAGATGGCTGACCTTTTCCCAGATTGTGTTTTTGCTTTTTTTGGTGGAGGGAAGCTGAATATGAACTGGCAGTTAAAAAAATAGTTAAAAAAAAAAAAAAAAAATCAACTTGCTCATTTTTATTGTATATTTTTGCTCTAAAGCATTTTCCACGAACTGTGTGCGGATTCAGGCCCTAAACCAGTTGATGAAGACTTGACTGTTATTACTAAGGTAAAGTGGTCTCTTGTAAAATTTTCTCAGTCAACTTTTGCATAGTATTTACTTTTTTAAAATTTAGCAGTGGTTTACCTATTACTGTTTTATGATGGTTATGGAAAGTTGGTCAGAGAAAACCATAGACATATGGCTCATTGATTTAAAATTTTTTATTTAATGATGGTAACTAACAAAAGATTGATAAGTACTGTGACAGGGTGGGGGCTGAACAAAAATGAACCAGAAGATACATAGCAACAGAAAAATCACATTAGAAAATGCTTTCCCCAGTAGAGAAAATATGAAATTTGGTTAAGGTTTAATTACATAAATGTTAATACTTTGACTTTTAAATCATACTGGTGCAACATCTTTATTTTTGCCAGTATAAATCTTCAGTGGATCAAATTACTTGTGGTAATCATGGAATCTCCCTGGCACCTTTTAGTTGAAAAACTGTACAATAGCATATAACTGTTTTTCTTGGACAGTTATTATTTGGGTATTATATACTTGGTAGGAGAGATTGTTCCTCTACTCATATTATTGGTTCTGTAGTAAGACTAACATATGAAAAAATATAGAAAAAAGAACTGGGTGTAGTGATATACACCTATAGTCCCAGCTACTTGGGAATCTGAGGTTGCCTGAGCCCAGGAGTTTGAGAACCACTTGGGCAGCATAACAAGACTGCATCTGATTTATTTTTAAAAATTATACTAAGTTCTGGGGTACATGTGCAGAACGTGCAGGTTTGTTACATAGGTATACATGCGCTATGGTGGTTTGCTGCATGCATACCCCTGTTATCTACATTAGGTATTTCTCCTAATGTTATCCTTCCCTAATCCCTCCACCCCCTACTATCCCTCCCTTACCCCCCTCCTCCTGACAGGCCCCGGTGTGTGATGTTCCCCTCCCTGTGTCCCTGTGTTCTTATTGTTCAACACCCACTTATGAATGAGAACATGCAGTGTCTGGTTTTCTGTTCTTGTTTTCTGAGAATGATGGTTTCCAGTTTCATCCATGTCCCTGCAAAGGACATGAACTCACCCACTTTTATGGCTGCATAGTATTCCATGGTGCATAGGTGCCACATTTTCTTTATCTAGTCTATCACTGATGGGCACTGGGTTGGTTCCAAGTCTTTGCTATTGTAAACAGTGCTGTAATAAACATATGTGTGCATGTGTCTTTATAACACAATGATTTATAAACCTTTGGGTATATACCCAGTAATGGGATAGCTGGGTCATATGGTATTTCTAGTTCTATATCCTTGAGGAATTGCCACACTGTCTTCCACAGTGGCTGAACTAATTTACACTCCTGCCAACAGTGTAAATGCATTCCTATTTCTCTACATCTGCTCCAGCATCTGTTGTCTCCTGATTAATGATCCGCCATTCTAACTGGCATGAGATAGTATCTCAATGTGATTTTGATTTGCATTTCTCTAATAACCAGTGATGATGAGCTTTTTTTCATGTTTGTTGGCTGCATAAATGTCTTCTTTTGAGAAGCATGTGTTCATATCCTTTGCCCACTTTTTGGTGGGGTTGTTTTTTCATGTAAATCTAATTTCTTTCTAGATTCTGGATACTAGCCCTTTGTCAGATGGGTAGATTGCAAAAGTTTTTTCCCATTCCTTTGGTTGCCAGTTCACTCTAATGATTGTTTCTTTGGCTGTGCAGACGCTCTTAAGTTTAATTAGATCCCACTTGTCTATTTTGGCTTTTGTTACCATTGCTTTTGGTGTTTTAGTCATGAAGTTCTTGCCTATGCCTATGTCCTGAATGGTATTGCCTAGGTTTTCTTCTAGGGTTTTTATGGTGTTAGGTCTTATGTTTAAATCTTTAATCCATCTGGAGTTAAGCTGTGTATAAGGTGTAAGGAAGGGATGCAGTTTCAGCTTTCTGCAGATGGCTAGCCAGTGTTCCCAACACCATTTATTAAATAGGGAATCCTTTCCTCATTGTTTGTTTTTGTCAGGTTTGTCAAAGATCAGATGGTTGTAGATGTGTGGCATTACTTCTGAGGCCTCTCTTCTATTCCATTGGTCTTTATCTCTGTTTTGGTATCAGTACCATGCTGTTTTGATTACTGTAGCCTTGTAGTGTAGTTTGAAGTCAGGTAGCATGATGCCTCTAGCTTTTTGTTGCTGCTTTTTTTGCTTAAGATTGTCTTGGCTATGAGGGCTCTCTTTTGGTTCAATATGAAGTTTAAGGTAGTTTTTTCCAATTTTGTGAAGAAAGTCAATGGTAGCTTGATGGGGTAGCATTGAATGTATATTTTGGGCAGTATGGCCATTTTCACAATATTGATTCTTCCTAACCATGAGCATGGAATGTTTTTCCATCTGTTTGTGTCCTCTCTTATTTCCTTGAGCAATGGTTTGTAGTTCTCCTTCAAGAGGTCCTTTCATCCCTCGTTAGATGTATTCCTAGATATTTTACTCTCTTTATAGCAACTGTGAACGGGAGTTCACTCATCATTTGGTTGTTATTGGTGTATAGAAACGCTTGTAATTTCTGCACATTGACTGTGTATTCTTAGACTTTGCTGAATTTGCTTATCAGCTTAAGGAGATTTTGGGCTGAGACGATGGGGTCTTCTAAATATACAATCATGTCGTCTGCAAATAGAGACAATTTGACTTCCTCTTTTCCTAGTTGAATACGCTTTATTTTTCTTGCCTGATTGCCCTAACCAGAACTTTCAATACTATGCTGAGTAGGAGTGGTGAGAGGAGGGCATCCTTGTGGTTTTCAAAGGGAATGCTTCCATTTTTTGCCCATACATTATGTTATTGTCTGTGAGTTTGTCATAAATAGCTTTTATTTTGAGATACATTCCATCGATACCTAGTTTATTGAGAGTTTTTAGCATAAAGGGCTGTTGAATTCTGTTGAAGGCCTTCTCTGCATCTATTGAGATAATCATGTGGTTTTTGTCTTTGGTTCTGTTTATGTGGTGAATTACGTTTATAGACTTGCGTATGTTGAACGAGCCTTGCATTTCAGGGATGAAGCTGTCTTGATCATAATGGATAAGCTTCTTGATGTGCTGTTGGATTTGGTTTGCCAGTATTTTGAGGATTTTCCCATCAATGTTCATCATGGATATCGGCCTGAAATTTCCCTTTTTAGTTGTGTCTCTGCCAGGTTTTGTCAGGATGATGTTGGTCTCATAAAATGAGTTAGGTAGGATTCCCTCTTTTTGTATTGTTTGGAATAGTTTCAGAAGGAATGGTACCAGCTCCTCTTTTCATCTATGGTAAAATTCAGCTGTGAACCCATCTGGTCCTGGACTTTTGTTTGGTAGGCTATTAATTGCTGCCTCAGTTTCAGACCTTGTTATTGGTCTATTCAGAGATTTAACTTCTTCCTGGTTTAGTCTTGGGGAGGTGTACATACCCACGAATTTATCCTTATCATCTAGATTGACTGGTTTATTTGCAAGAGGTGTTTGTAGTAATTTCTGGTGGTAGTTTGTATTTCTGTGGGATCAGTGGTGATATCCCTTTATCACTTTTTATTGCATCTATTCTTCTTTTAATTAGTCTGGCTAGTGGTCTATTTTGTTGATCTTTTCAAAGAACCAGCTCCTGGATTCCTTGATTTTTTTTTTTTTTTTTTTGAAGGGTTTTTTGTGTTTCTGTCTCCTTCAGTTCTGCTCTGAACTTAGTTATTTCTTGTCTTCTGCTAGCTTTTGAATTCATTGATCTTGTTCCTCTAGTTCTTTTAATTGTGACAATAGGGTGTTGATTTTAGATCTTTCCTTGCTTCTCATGTGGGTATTTAGTGCTATAAATTTCCCTGTAGACACTACTTTAAATGCATCCCAGAGATTGTGGTACGTTGTGTCTTCGTTCTTATTAGTTTCGAAGAACATCTTTTATTTCTGCCTTCATTTCATTGTTTATCCAGTCAACATTCAAGAGCCAGTTGTTCAGCTCCCATGAACCTGTGCGGTTTTGAGTGTGTTTCTTAATCCTGAGTTCTGATTGCACTGTGGTCTGAGAGACTAGTTGTTATGATTTCTCTTCTTTTGCATTTGCTGAGGAGTGATTTACTTCCAATTATGTGGTCAACTTTTGAGTAAGTTTGATGTGTTGCTGAGAAAAATGTATATTCTGTGAATCTGGAGAGTTCTGTGGATGTCTATTAGGTCCACTTGGTCCAGATCTGAGTTCAAGTCTTGGATATCCTTGTTAATTTTGTCTTGTTGATCTAATATTGACAGTGGGGTGTTAAAGTCTCCCACTATTATTGTGTGGGAGTCTGTCTCTTTGTAGGTCATTAAGAACTTGCTTTATGTATCTGGGTGCTCTTGTATTGGGTGCACAATATTTAGGATAGTTAGCTCTTCCTGTTGCATTGATCCCTTTACCATTATGTAATGCCCTTCTTAGTCTCTTTTGATCTTTGTTGGTTTAAACTCTGTTTTATCAGAGACTAGGACTGCAACTCTTGCTTTTTTTTTCTCTCTCTCTCCATTTGCTTGGTAAATCTTCCTCCACTCCTCATTTTCAGATTATGTGTGTGTTTGCACGTGAGATGGGTCTCCTGAAGACAACGTACTGATTGGTCTTGACTCTTTATCCAATTTGCCAGTCTGTGTCTTTTGAGTGGGGCATTTAGCTCATTTACATTTAAGGTTAACATTGTTATGTGTGAATTTGATTCTGCCATTTTGATGCTAGCTCATTGTTTTGCCCATTAGTTGATGCAGTTTCTTCATAGTGTCTATGGCCTTTAAAATTTGGTATGTTTCTGCAGTGGCTGGGACTGGTTGTTCCTTTACATGTTTAGTGGTTCCTTCAGGAGCTCTTGTAAGGCCTGGTGGTGACAAAAATCTCTCAGCAGTTGCTGATCTGTAAAGGATTTCATTTCTTCTTCGCTTATGAAGCTTAGTTTGGCTGGATATGAAATTCTTAAATTCTTTTAAGAATGTTGAATATTGGCCCCCACTCCCTTCTGGCTTGTAGGGTTTCTGCCGAGAGATTCGCTGTGAGTCTGATGTGCTTTCCTTTGTGGGTAATCTGATGTTTCTCTCTGGCTGCCTTTAGCATTTTTTCCTTCATTTTAATCCTGGTGAATCTGACGATTATGTGCCTTGGGGTTGCTCTTCTGGAGATATATCTTGGTGTTCTCTGTATTTCTTGAATTTGAATATTGACCTGCCTTGCTGGGTTAAGGAACTTCTCCTGGAAAATATCCTGAAGAGTGTTTTCCAACTAGGTTTTTCTCTCCCTCTCACATTCAGGTACACTGATTAAACATAGATTTGGTCTTTCCACGTAATCCCATATTTCTTGGAGGCTTTGTTCATTTCTTTTCAGTCTTTTTTTCTCTAATCTTGCTTTCCTTATTTCATTAAGTTGATCTTCAATCTCTGATATCCTTTCTTCAGCCCAATCAATTCGGTATTGAAACTTGTGTATGCTTCACGAAGTTCTCAAGCTGTTTGGCCTGAGCCAGCATCCTGTACCAGCAGCAATGGGTAAAACCCAGCCCAGATAACAGTATGTCTGCCATGTGAAGCTCACTTCCCAGGACCAGGGTGTAAGGAATCACAGGAAGGAAAGGGCATAGCCTCCTGGTTCCCAGGCACTGCAGGAAGACATAGTATTCAAAATAGGTCATCAGTCTGACAAGGTCATTAGCCAACAGACAGAGGCCCAGGGACCCCTGCAGTGCCAGAAATTAACCCTTTGTTTCCAGATCACAGAGAGCTCCCGAGAGCTCACTTTAAAATGTACCTGGGGCACTGGTTGTTTCCACAGTAATAAGGAAGTATTTCAATATATGAACAACTAGGAAACCAAGCTCTGCCAACAACCAGCTGAGCTTTGAAGTGCGCCCTTCCCCAGTTGATTCTTCAGATGAGACCCCACCCCTGGCAGATGCCTTGGCTGCAGACTTAAGGACAGATAAAAACACCAAGGGACAGCACAGCTGGGTATCTGCCCCAATCC